>DF358259.1:30720-44201 GCA_000787875.1 Solanum virginianum
TCATGACTCAGAAGGTAAAATATCGTTCCATAGAAACCAATCTTAACTTATAAGTTGTCATATGTTGAACTCATTGTACGTTTGAAAATATAGTGAGTGTTTTTTTATGTATATATCTTATGTCCAGTGTTGAAAGTATTAGATTCAGTTGAATTCGTTACATCCACCTCTGATTCTTGATTTGTTTTATTCTTTGCAGTTGTGTTGCATGGTGATGAGGATTAACATAGACTGCAGAGGATGTTACATGAAAGTAAGTCGAGCACTTCTCACAATGCCAGGTAATTTAATCGATGCTTATGAAGCTTGGTCAAGCACAAATTGTTGCTCTAATATCGATAAAAAAATGTTTTTCAATGCAAACATAATCTCTCCAAAAGTACTTTTCAAAATAAACATACTTTTGTAATATTGGTGAAACATGTTATTTCTATTTGTTTGATTATAACTTTATAATAAAGACTCTGAATTGACTTGAAATGTTATGAAATATGAAGAGCTGGAGACAAGATTCATAGAGAAAAATCACAGCAGAGTAATTGTTTGTGGGAATTTCATACCACAAGATGTGGCCATCAAAATAAGAAAGAAGACAAATAGGAGGGTTGAAATATTGGAGATACAAGATTTAAGTGGCAATAATGATCAAACGCAAGAGCAAATGCCCTTAATAACTTCTTCTGATAACCAAGTTGCTGAAGCAGAAACATATGTAACATCACAAAATCCACAACCACACATGTACTTTCAAGTTTATCGCTAATTAAAAACATTAGCATGTCTCTATAGTTCTAACAAAAATGCAAGATAAAGTCACGTACAATAGACCCTTCTCCGAGTGCACCTGGCTTGTCTTCTTTAGTTGTCTTTATAGTCACTTTTTTTCTTAGAGTTAATTTCTATTTTCTAGTGCCCACTGGGTTTACATCATTCCATTTTGTATAATTGTTGATTTATTGTGGATGGATACTTTGACAATGTAATTGATTTTTAGTTTTTTTTTCTAAAAAAATTTATATTATAGTGCATATGCAACTTGTTATAAGTCAGTAATCTACTTTATTTTCTATAGTACCAAATTAGATCATCACTATAGAAAGTTATACTTGTTAACGTAGGCCATCTTAATCTAGTAAAGAAATTATATATGCCTAGAAGGGAAACCAAAAAAAATCATTAATTGAAGGTGCAATTTTCTCGATCTAATGAGGTGGATTGGACGACACGAGGTTTCATGTTTAATTTTCTACAAAGACAAAATACTAGGTAATTTTTTTCATTTATTATAATTTTGGTGGACAAAGTTATCTGATATATGTTGCTGGTCAAAGGTGACATGTATCCTATAGAATTAGTTGAAGTGCGTGCAAGTTGATCCAACACTATAGTTGTTGAAAAGAAAATCTAGACTTAACTAGTTGTGTTTTTTTCTTTTCTTTTTTTGCGTAGGATTAAAGATTAATTATTTGCATTTTTTTTTCAATTGAAGTTACTAGAATATAAAAACAAATTCAATTAAACTCCAATATGTTTATTAAAGTGCTTATTGAGGGGTTCAATTGAAATATATATTAGTTTGAGTCCTTAAATAAAATATTTAGATAAATTTTAAAAGTTGCTTACGTATTAAACCTTAATCAAATGTAGAAATGTCCTAAGAAATTTTGACATTTTGCACACCGGCGATTAAGTTTCTTTGTGGTTGAAAGTGATATCTATTTAAGGTTAATATATTAAGATATTATTTTTCATGCAGTAACACAAAACAAGTAAACTTGCACCTACTATCTACTTTAATTTTTAAAAAATTAAATATAATAACGTTATGTTGTACTAGTGATAAATATAGAATTAAAAAGAGAAGATGATGAAATGTGTTTATAGAAAAAGCGACAAATTTAAGAAATTATGTCCAACGCGATCGACTTGCATGGGTAAGTAAAGAGGAAAACGACCATCTTCTTGACTGGCTTTCAACTTACTCGAAAGGTCAAGCCTGAAACATGGTGTTAAGTCGTTTCATTTTAGTTGTTATGATTTTCATTTTCAGAATTAAATTATATCTTTTTTCATTTATTATGGTTGTAGATAATATATCAAATAAGAAAAAAAAATTTGATAAGATTTTTCATGAATCAGTTAGCCAATTTTTAATGAACTGAAATAATAAATATGCTAATTAATGACCAATTCAAAGGTAAGTGGATTCAACGAATTATATTTTCATGAACTAATTTTGTCATCTTTAGGTATATTAATCGGAACAATGCGGCTTACGAAATACCTAGGACGAAGTGTGTCTCAAATTAATGCCACGAATTCTCAAGATTAATATAATCATGGTCATTAAAGTTAAAACAAAGAGTGATTAAGTGTTCACCAAATTGATGTATTGTGATGAATTATTCAAGATTCAATTCCATAATACTATAGAACTAATATACAAAGCAAATTCCAATGAACCCCACACCCCAACCCCACTATATATGTTTAGTATCTTATAAGTTGTTATATATACTATCATTCATAATAATTAGCACTCATATGTCAAGTTGATAACTTTCAAGAAAGACGTGCCTACAAAAGAGGATTGCCCAACAATCATTTATAAGGTGTGATTATTCATTATTGTTAGCACTCAAAATTTACATATTGTATATATGACCCTTTGTTTGCTCAAAAGGTAAAACTATATATTATGGGCACACACAAAATAAGAGTGCTCCTAAGTTAACAAATTTAACTAGTATTATTTTATGGCCCTACAAATATATAAACCTAACTATTGTTCAATTTGTAATCATATGAAGGAGAAATATATATACGGCTAGTGGATAGTGAAAAATGAATACTAATCCAAATTGTGTCTACCTAGATTATGTGGTATTATTTTTAGGATGGTAGTTTTCACTTATATATTTATCAAGTATCAAAAAATATTTTATACAAAAAAATGTTGTTCCGAATAATATTTTAGCAAACACACAATATAATTACTATTTACTCGTTAAGAGACTTTTAGAACTAGTGGTGACAATTTCAGCCCATATAAGGTGAAAGGAGTTCATTTAATATGTATTTGAGGAAATTTCGCATATAGCTACTAAAAAATATCTTAATTATGCTTTATAACTATAGTTTGGATAATTACATTTTGTTACTATAATTATAATAGTGTTTGTATAATTCGCACAACATTTGTATACATTTGTATAATTCGTTATACAATTCGCAGTTCGCTATACATTCGTGCACAACGTTCGTATAATTCATTATACAATTTGCAATTGTTTGTATAAGATTCGCGCACAACATCTATATAAATAGTGTGAATTATACAAAATTCAAACTGTAATTACAGCTAGATGATGTTTGCCGTAAGTCGTAATTAAATTCAAACTATCAAACTATAACTATACTAGCTAATTAACTAGTATATGTTTGATTATCCGCGTAATTTTTCTTATTTATATTTTAATGGTTTACTCATATTTTCCAAATGAGTAAATATAGGCTAATCTATTTTTTCATACAAATATAATTTTTTTTTAAAATATGCATATTTATATAGATCCATGGATCCCCCTCTTATAATTATAAGAAAAAATTAATTGCACTATAATAAGTTTGCAAATACTTATTATATAATCTTATAATAAGTATTTGTATTTCTAAAATTTCTAGTCACCACTAACCACATGTATATACACATATAATTGATATCCAAGGTCTTTTTCGAAACAAATATATATATATATATATATATATATATATATAATTGGTCACACATACATCTATAATCAAAGATCATATTTATGAGATTTTGTAATTAAAATCATAGACAAATACATCTACTTTTTAAAATCAAAAATCACATCTTACAATATTTAAAAATTCGCTAATTTTTACGAACAAAAAAACATATGCAATAATAGCGCTATTCCTGCTCCTCTATCTTCTTCTTCTTAGCTACTTCTCTTTTTTCTTTAAATTTAGTATATAACAAATATAAATCATTTCGAACGAATTATATATTAAAATATTCAAAATATCAAGAGGATTTTATATTCACAATTTGAGACTGTTTAGAGGTGATTTTGAGTTGATTGGAATTGAACGGTTAATATATTCTCTATGTATTAGTATAAGTATAATTATACCATCAATACATACTTTCTATGATTTTTAGCTATTTTTATGTAAATAAAAATATAATTATATTTATTATAAACTAATTTATAATACTATATATTTTGAGATTATTTTTTTTGTAATAATATGAACAATTAATATGAGCGAATTGATGAGCAGCAGAGAAGACAAGAAGTAAAAGGATAATTTCAAATATATATATATATATATATATATATATATATATTTATTTTTTTTAATATAAAATTATAAAAAACATACGTTGGCTATAGAATATAAATAACTTCGACCAAATTTGCAAACATGGACCCACCAGAGTAGCAACCCCATATCTGATTCGTTGACAAGTAAGAAGATGGGTCCCACCAATTTCCACGCGGCTTATTAATAAGGTTTACCAATCACCATATCTACGACGTCGTATAAGGAAACAGTCAACATAAACAATTCCTTTTTTTCATTCTTCATATTCACTTTACTGCCACACAGCCACAGCATCCCCTTTTCCTTCGTCAGTTTTCTAGACTTTCTATGCCCGAATTATTGGAAGAAGAAGAAGAAAATGGTGAGGAAATTGAGTTCTTTCAGGAAGAGTTTTGAAGACAAACGAATAAGAGAACGGCTTCTTTCTTCATGCAATGGGGATTATACTGAGTTACCTGGTCTCCGACACACTTATTACCAAGAAACTTCTGGCTGCTGTTCCTCTTTCCGGGAGAAGTTTTCTGAGCTATGCAAGGATTGGAAAAGAGTAGCCGTGAAGGCGATGGAGATGGGTCGAACCGACCCGAGAAAGATCATATTCTCCGCCAAGATGGGTTTGGCATTGATGCTCATATCTTTGTTAATATTCTTTAAGGAGCCGGTTGAAGAGCTCAGTAAATACTCTGTATGGGCTATTCTTACTGTCGTGGTCGTTTTTGAGTTTAGTGTTGGTAAGTATTGCTCTCTGTTTGTCGATGATTTTGTGCTGATATTGTTAATTGATAAATGTATGCGTTAAAGATGTAAACTTTAGTGCTAGTAAGAAAGAAAATTTGTTATTAACAATTGTAACTGTAGAGAAATAAGAGCTTAAAAAGCTTTGAACAAGTCAATTTTTTAACTTAAAAAATTTCCCAGATAGAAGTAGGCCCAAACATTTATATTGCTTTTCGTTTTGGGATTAAAGATTTGACATTTGTGAAACCTCTCAACTTACATGCCCTTTTTATGAGCTATGTTCCTTTACCATTAAGTGGCTGCTCAATATTGTCGTGGTTTGCGAGATATTGCATAAAAGTGAGATTTTTTACTTGTGTGTACCCAATTGGTAGAGCCTACGGGTTTCTCTTGTCATAAAAAAAGAAATACCTTTAAAGGGATTATTCCATCAGCTTTTATTTTCCATTTAGCGGCTGCTTATACAATCTTTTTTATGAAAATCTGAGTTAGAATGGGAGGGTGACCAAGGGGTGGAGGGTGGGGTTTCTTCCTTGGGACATAAACTAGTCTTGCTCAGGATGATTCATATATAGATCAATTTACTTGTCAAACAAAGTTATTGCTAAATATACTTTCTTTGGGGAATATAAGCAGTAGATTGACTTCTAAAGGAAGTGTGACTTCTGTAATAAAGGACTGGCTATGATTTCAATATAAGATGAATTACTGATAAGTTGAAAATGCCTTCAAGATTCACCCAAGGAAATTGACCTAAAAGAGGAAATAACATTACGAGAATCCTCAATTTCGGTTACTAAGGCAGTCAGTATTCAGTCTTTCGTGTACTCTCCAACAGATTCAACAAAAGAAAATTTCCTTGTTTATGCGTCCGATTATGTATATAGATATGGTTTTACAGAAGCATGGGTCAACCTGTTGCACGTGTGATAAATGCTTTCATTTTATTTAATTTTTTCTTTTCTAGTTTTCTGAAATGTATTCCATTGGCGTTTACTATTACTGCAAGCAGGAGGCATTTTAGCTAAGAAATCTCGTTAGTCATCATCACATACCCATATCTGCCAACAGTATAGTTAGTATTTCTGTTTGCATTTTGTTCCTTTCAACCCCTGGCTACTCTTTAGTTGTTTTCTGTATAGCTTTGTATAGGACTTTTTTTTTTTTTTTTTATACAGATACATGTTTTGAACTGTCACAGGAGCCACTCTAAGTAAAGGGTTTAATCGTGGGCTTGGGACACTATCAGCTGGAGGACTTGCTCTTGCAATGGCTGAATTGTCTCAGTTGGCCGGAGACTGGGAAGAAGTTGTTATAGTCATTGGTATTTTCATAACAGGTCTGGTTTTTCGGTCAGTACTCATGACTTATATGTGTGAATTGATGTTTCATCTCTTTGTTATATTTGTACCTTGCTGACTGTAGTTTGTTTGGCGTTTCTAGGTTTTTTTATTACTTATGCAAAACAGTACCCAGCAATGAAGCCCTATGAATATGGTTTCCGAGTTTTCCTGATAACGTATTGTTTCATCATGGTATCTGGTTATCACACAAGAGAATTTATTCAAACAGCTGTAAGTCGGTTTTTGCTCATTGCACTTGGTGCTAGTGTTTCTTTAGCTGTGAACATATGTGTGTATCCCATCTGGGCTGGTGAGGATCTTCACAATCTAGTGGCGAAGAATTTCTTCAATATAGCTACTTCACTAGAAGGTAATTCAACCTATGAGATGGTTGTTACGTTCTCGAGATGGGATTTTGAATTAAATTGGTTCTAAAGACCCATTCCTCTCTACTTCTTTCCGTGGTTGATCAAATTGAAATCTTTGCAGGTTGTATCAGTGAATATCTGAACTGTGTTGAATATAAGAGGATCCCTTCAAAAATTCTCACTTACCAAGCAGCTGATGATCCAGTTTACAATGGCTACAGATCAGCAGTAGAATCTACAAGCCAAGAGGAAGCTCTGGTATGTGCTTGAGCATTCTTGCACATGGATTTGTCATTTCTTGAAAGTTCGCTAGCCGGATGTGCTTACTTTGGTACCACAGGTAGCATTTGCAATCTGGGAGCCACCTCATGGTCCATACAAGATGATTAAATATCCTTGGAAAAATTATGTCAAAGTTAGCGGTGCATTAAGGTATTGTGCTTTCATGGTTATGGCTCTGCATGGCTGTATACTATCTGAAATACAGGTAATTTCTCTGCTCCTTTTTCCAATTTTCCTATTAGCCCTGAGTTTGTAAAGTGCATCATGTAGTATTCCCTAACCATATTCCATTTTTGTCGCTAGATTACTTATTCTCCTAGCTAGTGCAAATTTTCTCTGGAAAGAGTCTTAAAACGACTCATAGACCCCTTCACTGAACCTTGGCCAGAAATACTTCTAGCAATTCTTTTTTGCTTCTGAAAGGGGGAGGGAGGGGGTGAGAGATGACTGCTAGCAGTTGCTTGCTGTACTAATCATAGATATGTTGTGTTCCCGTGCAATAAGTCTATTCACTTGATGTACTGGTGAACGTGTGAAGTACTAGTGAAAATGTGAATATGAAGTTGCTGAGCTCTTGGGTTCCCAGAAAACAGCCTCTCTACTTAGGTAGTGTGGTAAGGTCTGCGTACATTCTACCCTCCCCAGACCCCACTTGTGGGATTTCACTGGGTATGTTGTTGTTGTTGTTGTTGAAGTCGCTGAGCTCTTCTATTCCCTGATAATATGCAGCCATTGGTTGTTGTTATGTATAGAATTGAACCGAATTTGTTATTATAATAGGTGTACATACTTCAGAACAATCATATATTAAGATTAATATCTGTATTGGCTCCTTCATTGTATGAGAATATAACTTGGCATCATAAATGACATGCATGCAAGACTATTTTATAATTAGGAGATGAACTATTTAAAAATCCATCCTGTACTCTTATCTTCTGCTTCACCGTCAGCAAATATGGAAGTGAAAGTGAATATCGGAAGTTGCGAAAGATGGTATGTCAAACATTCATGATCAAGCTCAAGCCTTGTTCCATGCAAAAACTACCATCTTTTTTATATACATACGTAACAGGGGTGTTAAATTAGGCATCCTTTTCTCTGTGAACAGAGTTATCCGGTAACTTCTGGTGGGAGGTAACAGTAGATATTTAGTGTGATAGTCGAGTTGTATGTTAGCTAAACTAAACCTGGACACCACCATTATAAAAGAACAGCAAAAAAAAAGGAACTGCTAGATATGCATTATTTATTCTTTTAATATTGTTTGGTTCAAGAGCTTGCATATTCAGATGTGTCAGCTATACCTATTTTGTTTGGTAATGCTATGACTTTTTAATCCAAGAAAATGACTACCAAATATTTTTTACATGCAGGCACCTCCTGAAAGAAGACAGGTTTTCCGTAATGAGCTTCAGAGAGTAGGTACGGCAGGTTCCAAAGTGTTGAGAGAACTCGGGGAGAAAGTGAAAAAGATGGAGAAGTTGGGGCCAGTGGACATTCTCTATGAAGTGCATGAAGCAGCAGAAGAGTTGCAAAAAAAGGTGGATCGGAAGTCTTATCTTTTCGTCAATGCTGAAAACTGGGAAATCGGAACACGAGCCACAGTAGTGGATATTCCCCAGGAGCTTGGAAGCATGGATGAAGACAGAATCTTACTTCCACATCACAGGTCTCAGAGTGAAACAGTCATCAACATCGACTCCATCCTTACCTCAAACAGTTGGGAAAATAAAACGTATAACTTGGCTAGTAATAACAACCAATCTGCAGGAGTAACCCCAGACAAAACAGTGGAGAAACCAAAATTCCGATCAACACATTCTCTGCCTAAAGATAATGGTACACTAAAGGAGGTGGAAGAAGACAAAGTAGAAGAATCAAAGACATACGAAAGTGCCAGCGCTTTGTCTTTAGCAACGTTCACATCCCTTCTGATTGAATTTGTTGCAAGACTTCAAAATGTGGTAGACTCATTCGAAGAATTAAGTGAAAAAGCAAAATTTAAGGAACCTGTGGATTTGTCTGAAGCATCAACGAAAGTTGGCTTGTGGTCCAGGTTAAGAGGATGTATAAATTTTTGGAAAAGAGAGAGCAGTTTACCAGTTTAGACGCCCGTCCTTCTCGTCCACGCAAAGGCAGAAGAGTATAACAACAGCTATATTACATGGTCTGTTAGGTAAGGAGATGTTATAGCCAGCTGGGTCTGTTAGGTAAGGAGATGTTATAGCCAGCTGACACAACTGGGAAATGCAACATAGATTATATAATCCTTACTCTGATAAGTCTCAAAACATTTGAATAGGCTAATTGCTCCTGCATGTTGGCTTTCAATATATGGCTCTAAATGTATTGAGCTAAAAGTTTAGTAAATGTAGGCAGCACAAATGTGCATTGAAAATACATCTGTTTACTACTCTAATTTTGTGTATATATACTTCCTCTATCCCATTTTATGTGATACCCTTTGACTTGATACGGTGTCTAAGTAAAAAAAATGAACGACTTTTCAAACTTGTGGTATAAAACAATCTTTAGACATTTGTGCAGTTGATAATCATTTCATTAAGAGTGAAAATAGAATTTTAAAGTTAAATTGTTTTTAATTATAGTTAAGTGACATTCTTTTTTGGATGAATTTGAAAGAAAAGGATGTCATACAAAATGAGTCAGAGGGAGTACTCTTTTTATTTTAGTTCGTACATTCTAAGGTGAATTTTAGAAGTGAACATTATGGTTGTGTTTAATTAATTTTTTATGTTTGATTAATCAAAATTTTTAGAATTTTCTTTTTGAAGAAAACAAGTTTCTTAAAGATGAAAATAAACTTCCTCACAAAAGTAGGGAAAAAAACTCTACCAATGACATTTCCATATTAATTGTGCATCCCTCTCAAGTTTCACCTTCCACTGAGCTCCAATTCCCCCTATATTGTCTAGATTATATATAAATACTTTTAAGATAATATTTCTTATTTATATATTCAAACACAAGAAAATAAGTAAAATATTTACATATTTTCCAACAAAAATATTTTTCTTGGAAAAATTCCCCTTTATTAAGAAATCTTCTAAATATTTTTAGTTCAATCTTCTCGTAATAGTATATCCATTCTCTTGAAATCCTAAATATAACTCTGCCCGATTAAATTTAAATTCGTGTTGAAAAGTCACGTCATAAGGTCCAAAATGACTCAAATTTAAAACCTCTGTTAAAAAGAATAAAAATATTTTTACCATTCCTACATTATATAAAATTTAAATTGTGATCACGTGGGTGTAGCTTGACATATCGCCCCGCGTAGCTCTGTTGAGCGGGAGATTAACAGAAGAAAAAAACAGAATTCTACACTTCACAATTTTCTAAAGGTATCCATTCTGAAACCTTTCTTCTTCTTCTTCCTTGTAATGATTTCGCAATTTTCTCTTTTAGAGTTGGTCATTGTTAATTGCTTCTGATATATGAATGCTAACTGAATTCTGTTTTATGTAGTCAATAATGGACATTGTCTTTGTTTTTAATAACTACTGAAGATCCATAATGGCCATACAGAAGAAGATTTTTCTTAATTCTTGTCAAGAAATTGAAGAATATAATGTGTCCAGTGGATGAATCAAAGATAACATAACGAATTCAGAAATGAATTCTTCCTTTAAATTTCTGTTTTTTCTTTGTTTAATTCTTGTGTCATTTAGTGTTAATTTAATTGCTTCATCCTTTCGCTGTTGCTGCGAATTCTGTTTTATTCCAGTTGCTTTAAGAGGATGGTTTACTGTGAATTTTTTTCCATTTATCTACTTCGTTGGAATAATTTCAAAGGATCTACAATGGCCATCAAGAAGAGAAATTCTTTTTATTTTTTTACTGTCACAATTCAGAGGAAGAAAATAAAAAAAATGAAATATGAAGATCTTATCAAGGATAATTAATGATCTCAGAAATGAATTCCTTGTTTGAATTGTTTTCGTTTCAATAAAGGCTATAAACCCTTCAGCTTTTCCCTTTTCCCTTTGTCTGTTAGCCCTCAATGGTGTAAACTATCTATTTTAATCTGGTTGCTATTAGAGAATGGTTAACAACTGAAATCTTGTTCAGTACTTAAAGGATGATTAATTTGTATGGTTAAATAAGTCCAGTTTCCTGAATGTATACAGACAGATATAATCATACAGGTATTGCAACTGACCATGGCGCTGAGAGCCAAATCCTTATATGAGATTTCGGTTTTAATTGATCAAATAAAAAGCCAAGACATCCGGTATAGATTGAATTCCGTGGGAAGCCTGTCTACTATTGCCAAGGTACTTGGTCCAGAGAGAACTCGGAAAGAGCTGATCCCTTTTCTGTCTGAGGATATTGAAGAAGATGATGAAGAAGTTCTTCTTACTATGATTAACCAGTTGGGAATATTTCTTCCATTGGTCGGAGGAGTTAAACATGCTAGTGTGTTACTTTTGCCTTTGGAAAATCTCTGTACTTCCGAAGAGACTCGCGTTAGAGACCAGGCAGTTGAGTTATTGGGCAAAATAGGGCAGAAGATGAGTGAATCAGACTTGATTGAATCGTTTATTCCAATGTTGAAGGTTAGTTGGCTGTTCTAATTTATTCTCTAATCATACTTGACTTTGTTTCATGGCAATTCTGTACCATACAGTAGTGATTGAATTCCTTCTATGGTTCCACATGAGAAACCAGTACGAATATAACCTACATGTCCAATTGAACTATGAGCTAGAAGTCTTTTTACTTTCGTTTGGGCCATGGCGGCCAGTGCTCCTAAGATCATAGAAGCAATGCTGCAGAAAAAGAAGATTTGTTGCAATGTAGCTCCATAAGAACCATAAATAGAAACACGTGAAATATTAGCAGAAATAGAGATTTTAGGCGCAATAGAAAGGAATGCTGTAACCGGGGTGGGTGAACCCTCATAGATATCAGGTGCCCACATATATAGAGTCAAAAGATATATGGAGTCCGAAGGGTAGGGGGTTGTCATGAAAAATTAAGATTGGTTCATCATATTGTTTAAGGTCAAATTGCCAGATACTTGTTATTCCTTATGTTTGATTGGTTATAAAATTATTGAAAATATGCACACGCATTATCTTAAAGCGAATATGACTCGAAGATGCTACATGATGATTCTATGGAGCAATTAAGATACTTGACGAGAAGACTAAGAAAGAAAGAAAGTTACTTTGTTTATCATGAGTTAATTGTGACCTTATCCAAAAAAAGAAGATGTTCCTTCCTTGCATCCTTGATTGACGAGTTTAAGTACAGGAAAGGATTGAATTAACAGAAAGGTATGAATTCTAGAAATTGATACCCTACCATTCCTTGTATCCTAGTAGAGGATCTTGTTTCTACTAGGTTCTTAGGTTCAAAATCACTACAAATCTTACTCAGAGAAGATACGAATTCTAGAAATTGATAATCTATCATCCGTATAAAGTAACCTTCACCTTGCTGCAACAGAAAGAAGATCATGCTAAGTGAGTGAATTGGTGCATCACTGTGAAGATCTTATATAAAAGGCATTATTATGTGAATATCATACAGAAAAACAAAGTTGGTGCATCGCTAAACATGTAAATATGAACTTGATCCAAGATGGATGTATGTCAGCCTGATACTTCTGTTTATTATGTAGCAGTTTCTTTGTTCATCCTTTTATCTATACTATGTAAGTTAATGTAGTGATATTCTATGTGTGCTGTATTTGGTGACTTAATGACTTTCTCTTCTTGGTTTCACATAATCAGAGACTGAATGCTGGGTTGTGGTTCAGTGATCGAATTTCATCATGCGGATTATTTCACATTGCTTATCCACGCGTCCCAGAGCCTTTAAGATATGAACTTAGAACTATGTATAGAAAACTTTGCCATGATGACATGCCTGAGGTGAGGAAAGCAGCTGCAATGAATCTTGGGAAGTTTATTGTGACTATTGAGCAATCCCATCTGAATAGTGACATCATATCAATGTTCAAGGATCTAGGCAAGGATGGTATGGTATCTCTTTAACAAATTCCATTTGCTTGCATTTGGATGAAGAACTATTACTGGTCTCAGATTTCTTGAAGAATAAGCATTTCTTTTTGGTTCTGCTTGCCTTTGATTCTTTTATACCAAGAGTAATCATAAACTGCTTGAGGAACCTGAAGTAATGCATATATCATATTGGTTTTCTTTAATTTTACACTTCAAGGTTCCATTTACTTCCAAGGAAACAACCTCTCTACCTCTATGAGGTAGTGGTAAGGTCTGCGTACATTCTACCCTCCCCAGATCCCACTTGTGGGATTCTACTGGGTATGTCGTTGTTGTTGTTGTTGGAAGGTTCCATTTACTTGTAATATTGAATTATATGATAAAATGAAGGTTTATGG
>DF358259.1:48158-58401 GCA_000787875.1 Solanum virginianum
ATCGATCTGTAAGTGCCAGCATAGTTCTACCATTGCCTGAAAACCGTATAACTGACACACTAACATTAATACATCGCTCCTTGCAGGCCATGGTGAACTCAATTCTGCCATGTTTGAATGAACTCAAAAATGACAAGGATCCTGACGTTGAGTATTTTGCCAAGGAAGCTCTACGGGCAATCAGAGGTAAAAGAAAGATTTCTCCTTGTTGATAGTGAAACATAAAGGTGACTGAAGATGCTGCAGACTGTTATCGTCAAAATTCAAGACATCAGATTTGGCATTCCCCAGCTAGGCATTAGCTAAACAGTAGAGATCTCTTCAAGCATGCACTATTGTATATTCTGGAAAGCAAGTTTACTGGTTGCCTAAGTTTTGGTGGCTCCTGACTTGTTGGCTACTTGCTGTTGGACTTGCTTTCAAGTGTGTAAATGCATTTGCGCTTTCTGCATCTCTAAAATTCTACACCATGTACTTGTAGAACTCAAACTCAATGACTATTACTTAACTTTAGATCAAAACGATTATTGCTGTTGGACTTTGAAGTGTGTAAATACTTTTTTTTTCTTTTAGGAGAAATTACGTGAAACGGCAAACATTTAATGATTATTATGTACTTTAACTATAATGTTGATTAATCATTAAACGTGGCTATATTTTGATTAACTTTATTAGAATTATATAATTAGATTCCTAATGGTATAATTCAGGAATTTGTATATACTTACCCTATCTATTAGTATATGATTTGTTGATACAATTGATTTGTTTAAATTATGAAAAATTCATATAATTATATATATATGTATAATTTGTGTATAATTACTCTATTCGTATGTCGAGGCGAAATATACAAACAAAAATACATATAACAAAATTATAAATATAAAAAATAATTAGATAAACTATACGTAAAGAACGTAATTAATTAAGTTATTTATATTTGCTATTTATAAAATTTGCTTTTTTTTCCCCTAAAAGTACTTGCTTTAGGAAGTCGGAAAAATCTGTATAGGGCTGTCTTGGTTGCTAGTCTCGAGTCTTGACCGAGTTGAATTCGAGCAGGGTCAGGGCCAACAACAGAGGTGTTCAATTCAACGACATTTTTTGGCTAAATTGACTGGAAAATTGACCACTTCAATTCAGATGAATGCAATGTATGAATCATTATCAGATCGGAGTTAACGTATAATCTGAAGGAAGGATCTGTTAATGGCTAGGATCTTCGAGTACTTCGTAGTATGTGGTATCGGGACAGAGATTCGGACATTGGATGGTAACAGAGGGTACCATGGCGCAGGGGTCATGTATATGCCAGCGCTTCTTGATCAGTACCCTCCTTCCAATCACACTCTCTACCCTCCCCCTCCTCCTCAGCTTCCTACTGTAAGTACACTTTTCCCTCTTGAATATGATTTAGGTTTGGAAATATGGAAGAGTGATGTGAATGATTGATACTTTTCTATGTGTTGGGAATCATGGAAAAAGTTTGGATTGTTTAAGTAAGAAATTAGTTTGAATTGTTTAGAAAAACGCACATCTCAGCCTGTGGACAATTGCAGCAGTTACAATCTTGTTTTGTCCTGGAACTACAAAACCCTCAGTTTGAGTCCTATAGATCTGTTCCTCTAAATCACCATTTAAAAATGCTGTTTTGATCCTTTTGGTGTCCTAATAGTTGCTATTTTAGTTACATGAGAATAACTATCAAAGTAATCAACACTTTTTTTTGGTTAAAATCCCCAATCACAAGAAATTAAGAGAAGTGCTTGCAGAGAGGTAAACCCACATCAGTCTTGTGTACAACTGCAGCAGTTACAACCATTTTTTGACTATGTAAGATAAAATCCATAAAACAAAGTACCAAGAAGATATTCAAACTATACATACTACAGGATAGCTGTATCTGTTACAATCTCAAAGTTTCTTACAGTTTGATATTTGTACCAAGATCCTTTCCCATTTAATGATTATTCTTTTTTTGCGTATGGTGGTCCTATACTTTTGATGTAATCACTTCCTGAGTACACTATTGGTGTAACTCTTTTTGTTTATAATATAAGTTAACTTTATAAAAAAAAAAGTCATTTTTTGCGGCTTTGGAATGCAGTGCGTTCTTCCTGCTGGTGTGGAGTTCTATGGGTCGGGTTTTGATTCAAATGATCCATCAACGTTCCCCAGGAGTTATCCTATTGTTTTGACTGGTATGCTAGTAGCTTTCACATAAATATCTTCCCTTGCTTTCTGGAATGCCATTGATTATGTACAAATCCCTTCAACATACTTACGCTAGGCTGGGTTAGTTTTGTCTGGACGTTTGAACTTTTCTCTATACAGGTTGTAGCTTTGTTGATGATCTTCTCGTAAAGCATTATGTCCTCATTTTATAACAAAGAAAGATTTGATTAGAAGTTTTAAGGTCATTTTACTAGGAAAAAAATTAATCTCCTCTCTTTGCCTTCTGCAGTTGTCACTTTAGTCTTTCCGCTTTCTTTCTTTTATTGGGTTATGACTACTGTTAATGGCTACAGAGGGTGATGGGTCAAAGATCTATGTAAGCTGCATTGCATTTCGGGACCCTGTTTGCGAAGATATTGCTGAAGCTTACCGCATCCCTGTAAATTCATATGCTGACAAATGCATCTGTCTTGTCTCACGCTCTCCCAGTTTTCAAATCCTACGAGATGCCCTGGAAGAAATTTTTGTGCTTTGTTTTTCCTCCTCTGGAAGCAGGTAGGGATTTGAAAGCTTCACTGTTTGTGATGCAACCACTAACCGTTGACACATATATTGCACATCAATTATTAATGATAAAAGATGTATACTTTGTATTTAGATCTCCAGAGTCTGCAACCTGTTTTCATTTAATGAAAAATATATTGCTATTAATTACATTGTATATGTTGTTGTCGACAAGGGTAAGGAAAGGGAGAAGTGGATTTGAGAAAGCTCTCTACCTTCTTTGGTTTCACGCCAGAAAGAGGAAGTCAAGTGGGGAGAGTGCGAAGCGTTCTTTTCTTGGGTCCACCTGTTTTCCTGCCCTTTTTCTCCTACTTAACTGGCTTATACTTTCCCCTACCCAGTTGTGAAGCAAGGATTGTATTTTTCCTTTTCTTGCATCTGCACAAAAATTGATTTATAAGAATAATTATATGACTTCTGATTCTTACTTGACTACAGAAAATATAATAATTGCAACAAAAGGTTTCTTTTGTTGTTGCTTTTTCTCTATTTATCATCCTTTGCATTGATGTTGTCCGAGCTGCAAATATTTCAGCAAGCCACTGTGGGATGTTATAGCATATACAGTCTCCAATGTACCTTTGCCAACACCTGGAAAAGATAGGGTGCTATTTGCTATTGAGAACAGCCTTCTCTCTGTTGAAGTTCCACCAAAGGAGGGCCTTCCTCATGCTGATGTAAGTTTACTAGCATTTGTCTTCTGGAGAGTTTTTCTGGTTAGAATGTCTCACTGGATGGTTGATTATAGGATTGACTATATTTTACTTGATGACAGATATCATTTCAGCCTTTGCTTCAGTGTTTGGATGTAGACAATGTAATCCAGTTATTTACTGCTGTTTTACTCGAGAGAAGGATTTTGCTTCGATCAAACATGTATTTCCTATTGCTCTCATTCCTGGGGAACCATAAGTAAATTTGTTTAATTTTTCGATTAATATGTGGTGCTATTAGTATCATCTCCTGTTTGTTGTGCATTCCTTACATTTTAAATGATGTGTGCACAAGGTTAATTGCTTGCTAGTATTTGCAAGGCCTCAGAAGACAGAACTGAAAAGATCCGTAAGCTGAGAAAAAAAAAGTGTAACTGTATATATTTCATAATGAACTAATCAGTACATAGGTTGTACTGGAACCATATTTACGAAGAGCTCCAATATACTGTCCTTGTGTAACTGATTCTATAATGTCGGGAATCAGGTTTCCTAATTTCATTTTAACTGGTTATGCAGGTATTCTCTGTTAACACTTGTATCAGAAGCTATATGCCATTTAATTTATCCATTTCGCTGGCAGGTGTGTTTTACTGATTTATGAAATATTTTTGGATCTATGGCTTGGTATTCCAATTTCTATCCTGTGCATTTTCTCAATTTATATGCATGTATATATGAATTTATGTATGGATGTCTGCGCGTTTGTATGTATATATACATAATGTCCCATCCTATGGGGACTTTTTATTATGTTTTGAGGTTTCCACGGACTGTCATCTGATTTGCTGATGTTTGTTGTGCTGAAGCATGTCTACATTCCATTGCTGTTTTTCAGTGGAGTAGACTATATTGATGCTCCTACGCCGTACATGATGGGCCTTCACTCTGGTGTGGATACTTATGGTCTTACAATGGATGGTGTAAGTTCACGTAATGCTTATAATCTAATGTAGACACTTAACTCTCTTTATCCTTTTCATTTAATAATGAAATAACTTGAGTTATCATCTTGAGATTAAATGGTCGTCTTCAGTGTTGATTAATTATGGAGCTTCATGGGCTACCTCTTTTTGATAGTAAAGTAATTCTATTGGCAGACCAGCACCCAGAAAGTGCTACCTGTACTTAGTTTCATATTTCCTTTTCATTTTAAAGGAAAATAGGAAGTGTCTCATGTGATTTTAAAGATTTGCCATAGAAATCTCTGAAGAATGCTTCTTTATCGATTATGATCAGTTATAGTATCCATAGCCTTGTTTTTTTTTTCCCGACTAAATCCTGATTTCGTTTTGCTTCTCCTGATCATTGAAATATTTGCTCCGATAGAAATGGTAGTTTGATGAGTTTATTGCATATGAATATGAAAGACATTATCAGGGATTTTGTAGGCAGCATAGTGGTGTAATGTGAACCAGCTAGTCCCCAGACTGAAGTGATTTTACTAAAGTTTTGCATGGGCTCAGATATGCCAAGCTCGAGCCATTATGAGCCAGGGTTGAAGCAGATCCAAGCTTTTTAGGTATTAGGTAGGAATCGTTGCTTGGTAAATTCTAAACAACATTCTTTTAACTAACTCTTAAACTCACTTGTCTTTCGCTTAGGTTCTTCATGCATAGGATGCTTCCATTTACCAGAACTACCAGTTCACACAATGATGGTTAAACCTCCAGTTCGCTTACTAAGCATGACCTTAGCTGCCTGGCTCTGTTGTGCTCTAAGGTATAAAAACAAGGAGTGAGAAAAAGAAATTGATGGAGAAGCTCATATATCAATAGAAAAAGCTCACTAAGTTTCATTGAAAGATATTTAGTCCTAGGAAGAAAATCAAGCGAGCGTCACATACTTGGTCTTTTGATCACCTTCCTCTTTTCTCCTTTTCATCTCTCTATGTGGTGGGGGAGGTACTTTTGGCATTCCATTAGTTTTATAGAATGAAGAATTTTTGTGGCGACTTTATCAAAAAATAGTAAGACCTTTCAATAATAATTTTTGATGTCAACTTTTGGGATTTCATGACAGTGTTATTATTGTTTTTTTGACTCGTGTATTGTAGGTCCATTTTTTTTTCTAGCTTTTTCACTAGATTAACTTTATCTCAAGCTTTGCCTTGTTGTAGTTACACACGTAAGTTTGGTGAAAGAGGAATAGGAGAACGTAGAGAAAGACTTTGTCAATTATGGAACTTCTTTTCCCTTACTTGATGCTTTCTTTTGGTGCACTTGTGAGATTCCTATTTGTTTAGATGATTGGATGTCATTTATAGAAAACCATGTATTCTTGGAAGGCTTCCTATTTTTGGTATATTTCTTGCATACTGTCACACTCTCTGCCCTTTCTTAAATGAATTGTTTACCTTTTCAATATAAAAAGTTCTTCAGGAGTTGACAAGATGTTTCTTGGAAGAAGAGAAGAAAAACATTGACAAAACATATCTGATAAATTAATAGTTTCATACTGCAGATCTATAAAGTATTAACAAAGAGGAATTGATCAGTTTTCCACATATGCCCTTTCTCAAAGATACATACAGTTAGTATCAGCTCCAGCCCACATATCTAGTTCCCTAGAGGGCTATTCCAAAATTTGATAGCCTTGTCTTGGGGGGAACTACAGCTAAAATAGTCACTAAAAGATCTGTGGATCTACGCACCACAGTGGACTTCATGGTATAGGAGAAGCAGATATTTTGGTTTGTAGAGTACTCTTCCTCTAAAACTGTACCCAAGAAACCTAATAAATCTGGTTTCTACTGATAGAAATTAATTATTTACTCCACCTAAGGTTCAATGGGCCAAGGTTGAGGGATTTTTGACTTAGGTCACAGGTTCGAGTCTTGCATCATGCGAACTAAGCCTGGTATATAAGTGGAGAAGGATAGAGGGAAGGGCAGATTATCCTGAGTTTTGAAAGCTGCGGTTGTTCCTAAAAGGTTGTGGCCCCATACAGGTTTTACGGGTCATAAAAAAATTGTGTACTTACCAAGAAAGTCCATGCTGAATCTTGGAGCTTAGCTTTAGTGTACTCTGACATAATTTACTATTTATCCAACTTTTTGATTTGTGCTTTCTTTGATGTTTTAGGTAGTTATTGTGGACCTTGAGCATAATCGCATCACTACAACAGAGGAGATTCCTCCCATACCAGAGCCAGAATATAGTACCCTGCGTGGTGAAATGATGAAGTTGTTGCATCCAAATGTTGTTGGAATTGACCAAATGAAGGCTAGTCGAGCAAATGTCTCCGATCAGTATCCACGAGGTGGCAACAGACCATGGGGAGAAGAGCACGACATTCAAATTAGGTGATTCTTGTGTGATATTTTACAATATCTGTGGTTGCTTTTGTTTGTCTCTCAAGGAGGATACTTGAAGAAGTTAGTTCATATAATATGACATATTACTGGTTTCTGTTCCATTTGCAGATTTGCATTCTTAAAGTTCTTTGCATCAATACTTGGTGGCTACCGCAATTTCATCGTAAGAAGCTTATACTTCTAATTAAATGATGTATCATGTGAGAGTACAACAGAAAATAAGAGTTTCCGTCACTTTATATCAGGAAAATACCGCAACACAGGTCTTCAACTCTCAGGCTTTCCTGAAGAAGCGCTCTCGGTCAACAAACAAGCCACCTGATTCAATGGTGATGTCGAAGTACCTTTCTTGTGTTTGTAGACATATAAATGTTTTAAATTGCTTGTAGTATAAATATTTGATCCTTTATAAGATATACAGGTTCAACATGTCCAAAAGGGCCTGCAGGAATTTAGGATGGATTATATGATGATAATATACATTTGTTGATCCTATCTGCTACATATATAGTATTTGCTGGGACTATACAGTGTATATTTTTGTTGAATATTTGATGGGATTCAGTTTATTTTAGTAATGGTCAAACAAATAAGATTGATTTTGCATGAGAATTTCATCACTGCATTGAAGGCTTATATCTTGATAAGATAGGGAAGACTTAGCTTAGGATGGAGAATAAGGAGACTCCAACATTCATATTCATCTTCTTTTGGTTTGTTAGCCTATTGCTGTGATATTCGTAAAGGATGAGGGAAACAAGGTTTGTCTAAGCTCGACCTATAATGAAAAAGTTTTCACCTCATCCACCTGCTTTATTTCTAATATATATCTGTATTACACAGGCACACATAATACACCTATACTTCCATGTGCTTTCTGTATGGTTATTGCTTCTGGCGTCACCAAATTCGTTTATTTATTTTCTTTGGTTATGCCAACAGATAAGTCAGTTTTTAGATTCCCAGGGTTTCTTGGATTATTTGGAGAGAGGTCTTGGTTCTGAAGAAAACAATAATAATCTCCTAGATAAGTTACAAGATGCAATTGGCAGGGGTCAAAATCCTCTTTCAGTTCTCCCTTCACTTATAGCAGAGCCAGAGATCGTAACTATATCTGATCCAGGGGTGGGAATTTCAGGTACCTTTTCTTACTAATTTGGTGCTGCTGAATCATGTCTGATGAACATTTGATAGTTGAGATGGGTAGAACACTGATGTAACCCTTTTTTCTCCGAAATAAAAATTAGGATCAGGTGCCAAATACTGTTATGACAGGTTTCCTGCAAATGTGAGAACGGAAGAGCAGGACGAAAAGAGGAAGCAGATTCTAGCAGCAGCAAGTGGAGCACTTGAATATTCTGGGAGACATACTACAAGGTATGTCCTATGTTATTATGCAGGAAATTCTCTGGATGTTAACATCTTTTTGCATCTCTAAAATGAAAATTAATTTTTCCTCCATTTCATCAGTTCACTTTCAGCACTTGCTGGAAATGATTCAAAGGCTGAAAGTCTTAGCCCCAGAGAGCGAGCTGTAAGTCCTCTATATTTTGTTTGTGATGTCTGTGATTCACTATTTTGTCTCTCTCAACCCAGTTGGTTTTTTTGTCTTCCACAGGCAGAGAGGGAACGTATGGTTTTGGACATAAAAGTTAAGCTTCAGGTGAAATATTTGTTGCCCTTATTACCTCCAAGACTTGTTATCTGATACTTCCTTCTATATATTTTTTTTCTTCAGTTGTACGGTATATCTATATCAGACTCTTTTAAAATGAAAATTACAGAAGCACTAACAGTTAAGGGTAGTTTAGAAATTAGTAATACTATTCCTCATTTCATTTGAGTTCATCATTCCTTATAATTTCCCTTGCTTTCCTTTAATATTACATCCATTTGGACCTATTCCATATGGAGCGGAAGTTCATAAAAGTTGAAGCTTCTGACTTCTATTCTGTTATCCTTAAATTCCTTGTTCTATTTTTACAATAAATTTGTATCATGGAGCAAATGTAGAAGGGTAAGGAGAGAGTGACGTGCCTATTTACTTTCCATGTCAAGTAATTATGCATCTTTTAATGTTGTTTGCTAGGATTTGATGAAAATGATATCTGTTATGCCATTGCTCTTGTATCCGGAAGAGCAGAGAAAGATGGCTTTTAATGCACCTTTCATCCTTGTTTTGCACTTATATGATCTATTCCGTTCTATCTTCCAAATCTTGATGAGTAGGATAGGCTGGTTTTAATGCTGGCTTACACCTTGGAAAATAGTTCATGCCCCTTTCCCCGCTCGTGAATCAGTTGCCTTTCATTTAGATGGTGAGTGGTTTTTGTTGGAGGTCTCAAGTTCGAAATGCCTTTCCAGCGAAAGTAAGGGGTTTGCCTTCTGAGTCGAACTTGTCGCACCGCGCTTGCCTAGCGTAGGTTACTTCTCCTGTGTGGTTTGCGAGCTATTGCATAGGAGCCGGGGTTTACCCTTTGCACAGCCAAAGGATGGCGGCTGCAGGTTCGCCTTGTCATTAAAGGAAAAAAATAAAACTGGAGGACTAAAAGCCATCTGAACTATAAATTTGCACTCCTTCCTATTATTGTGGTATGTATATGTAGCTGATATTAACCAGAAAAATAGTGGATCAGCAAACAATCATATCGAAACCTTGACTTTTAGTTATTTGATCTTATTTGAGTTTCTATTATCTTGCATACAACAGATTCTTTCATATCTTGTTTACTCCACTCTCCCCCACCAGTGATTGGAGTTTGTATAAAGTACTTAAATAGGAGATGTACTTGGTTCTAAAAGAAGGAAAAAGATTGTCCCTTTTTTTAGAATAAGTACAAATTAATATAATCTTATCAAAAACAGAAACTAAAGCTGTCCTGCCACCAGGTCATTGGTTCGCCAAAAGTATTAAGTGTCAGTCACACATCACAAGTAACAAAACATTAAAGCTGTCCTGCTGCCAGGTCTTTGGTTCGCAAAAAGTTATAAGTGTCAGTCGCACATCACAAGATCAGAACTTGGTTCTTGCACCAAGTCCATTGACTTTGTTATTTAATTGGAGAAGGATAGAGGGGTGGGCCCATTATCCCCAAGTTTTGAGGTTGAACCAACTGCTTTCTTGGTCATTCGAGAAAGAAATTAAAGTTGTCTTATAAGTTCACTTATATTAGAGCTCCCTCTTCACATTAAAAACCAGGGATGTGGTGCCTGTAATATAATTCACTTGCTTCCAAATAGTATGTAAATTATATCCGAAAATATCATACTCATTGCCTATTGTATATACATTCCTGGCTTGGCTTTAAATTGCATGATCTTTTATCAGATTCACAGCATCTAAGGTTTTAGAGGTTTTGAGAGGGGCCTATAGGGTGGACGTCAGGGCGATTGGTGGTGGAATGATGAAGTTCAGGGCAAAGTGAAAGATAAGAAGGTCGCTTACACAGAGTGGTTAGAGTGTCGGGATGAA
>DF358259.1:60017-103460 GCA_000787875.1 Solanum virginianum
TTGTTTATGTTTTAAACTGTATTATACTTTCGTACTGTCATGTGTTTTCCTTACTTTTGATCATATCTAGTCTGTTCTGCGTATGGGTTTTGAGATGAGGGTTCCCCGGAAACAGCCTCTCTACTTAGGTAGTGGTAAGGTCTGCGTACATTCTACCCTCCCCATTCTACCCTCCCATATGAGTTTTGAGATGAGGGTTCCCCTGAAACAACCTCTCTACTTAGGTAGTGGTAAGGTCTGCGTACATTCTACCCTCCCCAGACTCCACTTGTGGGATTTCACTGGGTATGTTGTTGTTGTTGTTGTACTTTGAAAGACTTATTTGACTAGTCAAAATAAGCAGTCACTTGCCATGGTACAACAGCCTAAGACAGGTAATGCTACAACTATTATTTGATCAGGTTGGTGAAGTTTATACATTCTTCTGGACAGACCAAATACTCATGGTCATCACATAACTTTGATCACATTACATGGGGTCTGAAATGTGTTCACAAGAGCTGCCAACGAAGTTATTATTCTTATAGCTTATGTAGCATTTTTCTAATAAATGTTGCTGTCTGAATTTCTTAGCATTTGTAGCATCTTTTTTTCTTCAGTAACAACAAAAGCACTTGCAATTAATATTCTATAAGATAATCCTGCTTAGTATTTTGATGCTTCTCATTATTTCTTTGACTTTCCAATTGATAAAGACATAGATGTTCTCTCTTTTTCAAATGCCAAAATGTTTGCGGGAAGTTAAAGTTCATTGTTTCTTACTGATCAATTCTTCTAGTTTGACAATGCAACTTAAAATCCATTTAGTTCCAGTAGATGGATAATGTGCAGCTACCCTATTTATCTCTTAATTTTCCGGCTTCCACGGCAAAGAAGTGTACTTGAACAGTTTTTGAGTCTTGGTCTCTAGTTGACTTGTGAGGTTAAACGGAGAATCTTGGTGAGTGAGGGTGCATATAGCTAACCCCAACTTGTTGGGACTGAGGCATCATTGTTGTTGGTTCTAGTTGGCTTTCTGTGTGGTGTAACAATATTTTCCACCAACTTTACATGGGAAATTATGGGCTTTTAAATGACCTCTTGTAAAGTATTAAAGTTGACTATCATATTTAGATTTCTTGTCAAATATTTTTTGCCTCCGACTAGGTTTCTTTTGTCTGCTCTGTACATGTGTCTTCACTCCTTTTGCCTCGTGGATGCCTCTTACTTTATTGATGAAAGAAAAGAAACTTCTCAGATAGATCTTTGATTCCATATCTGCATTTTCTTTTCCTTTAAACAGGGATTGTGGGTACGCCTTTTGAACTTGGGACAAACTGATGATCCTCTTTCCTCCTTTGAATATGGAACCATCCTTGGTATTTTTCATAATATCCAGAATTACTGGCTTTTTTATGTTCAATGCTTAATCTATATTACTGTCTCAGCAAATGAAGAATAAGCTAATTGGCTGAATATTTTTGTGTTTTTAATCAGCACTGATTGAGTCAGATGCAGAAGGAATTGGTGGTAGTGGTTTCGTTGAATGTATAAGAGAGCACATTCATTCAGTATGTAGCTTCAAATCAGCATTGTTATCTAATCATTTGACATATTTTATTCACTGACTTCCGCTCTCTGCTCCACATATTCATAGGGTTTGAACTGTCAATTGTCAGAGGAGCAGTTTATTGCAGTCAAAGAACTGGTAAAGTGACACTTCAACTCTCTATTTTTTTCATTTGATTGTAGTATTTGAGACTTCTCACCCTAAAAAAGTAGAAGAATGAAAAAGAACTTTTTTCTCTCCTTTTTTCCCTTTTCCTTCTACATTATTGGAGGACTCAGTTGCTGACTACTCCATTTTTTGGGAGAAAAGTGACCAAGGGAGAAAAACATCTTAATACTTTGATAACAAAGTATTCATATATGCAATGTGACTTATTTAACAAATTCTACTTCCTATTAAGTGACACTGTTGACAATTTTCTTCAGTTTTC
Source organism: Solanum virginianum (assembly GCA_000787875.1). Classification (NCBI taxonomy): domain Eukaryota; kingdom Viridiplantae; phylum Streptophyta; class Magnoliopsida; order Solanales; family Solanaceae; genus Solanum; species Solanum virginianum. Next base: position 61,997 of record DF358259.1, read on the forward strand.
CCTTCTGAGAGACATTTTTATTTGATTTATGATTTCATGCCGAACTCCTTACCTAGCACTTTTACTTTGAACAGATACTTATACTGCTCAGTATGCTTTCGCTTCTGTTACTTTTCTTTAACTGCTTTGGACTTTTTTTTCCCTTGAGATGAGGGTCTATCAGTGTACACTCTGCCCTCTCCAGTCTCCACTTTGTGAGACTATATTGGGTATGATGTTGATGTTGTTTTACTCCCTTACCTGTCAATAGAAATATCACAAGCTATCCTGATATTCCCTATTTCAGCTAGTTAGCCAAGAGCTCAACAGGAGCACTCATCGACAGCATGTCTAACATATACTTTCTCATACAACTGCAGCTGAAAACAACAATTACTCTTGCAACATCTAGGAATGACATGGCAACTGTCAGAGATGCCCTGGAAGTCTCTGCAGAAATGTACAAGAAGGATATAAACAATGTCTCGGACTATGTTCAACGACATCTTCGTTCTCTTTCTATCTGGGAGGAGCTACGGTGCGTTTCTGTCAACTAATACATCACAAGTTGATGCCTCAAAAACTTATGTCACTAGTTTTTGTCTCTTTTTCTATTATTATAGTGGATAAGGATAGAGGGTGGGCCCATTATCTATCTAGAGTTTCAAACCTTGCACCATTGGCCCTTGGTATTTCTCAGTTATTAAAAATGTATGCAATCAAAGTATTCCTTCTGTAATTTTCACCCCCATGGTATTCGGATATCCAGGTGCCATCTCCTTCATATATTTTAGGATTCACAGCATAAATCTTAATCAATCATCCTAATTAGCTTATATTGATTAGATTATAAAAGTTAGCTTCGACAAGTTTCTCCTAACTAATAACTGGAACTTTGAACAATTAGCTTATCACAATGGTAAGGGTGAACTTCTCCTTTTTCTAGCACTCACTATGCCTCAATTACAAGGGTGTCTTTGTGAATTGTGTGGTGGTAATAATATGTAACTAAGAATGAAGTTCATAAGTTTTTTCAACTTTGTCCTTTTTTCCTTTTTCTTTGATAGTCTTTCAAAGTCTGAGGAGTCTGTATGAGGTTTCTGACTGACATCTCCACCTTCATTTTGCAGTTTCTGGGAAGGATACTTTGATTGTCTACTGGACCGTTATTCTAGCAAGTAAGCAATTTATTTCTCCATGTTCCATACAAGTTTATATTACACCCGTCGTTACCTGAGTGCTTCATTTTGGCATATTAACAAGTCTTGCCTTGTTTTCCTTTTCAACGATGATTATTTGGATTGGTAATAATTTCTCTAAATGAATTACTGAAGCTATGATTCTAGATTACGATATACAGAAATGCAGCATATATGTTGTAGACATTTTAAAATACTGCATCCCATACAGGAAGGGAATTTTAACAGATTCCTAGGTAAGTGGTCTGGATGAAGTAATCTGTTGGAGTGACAGTACAATATAGGAAGAAGAATTTGTCTGACGGACATTTTCTTACAAAAATTTGTCCGAAAGATATCAAGGCAAGGGAGAGTTGATTATTTTACATATACTGGCACTGTTCTCTTAATTGCAATCTTGATTATTAATGAAGTCAATACCAGCACTAAAATAATCTGATTAGTGCAGGCCTACAGTAATTGGGTGGGTCAATTCACATTCATTCTCCATATCATGCATTAGTTTATATCGCTCCAAATAGAATCAGTTATCACATTGGCAAAATACTTTTCTTTCAAATATTGGCAATAGACTAAGATGACCAAATAATATCATCATGCTAATGAAGAACGACTTATCTTCAAACAAAATCCAGAAATGAGACATCCCAGTTGCATCACTTTTGTTAAGAGTACCATATAGTAACTTGCAATAGCCCAAATATAATTTGCAGTATGGTTATTGAAAAGGACTTGGTAGCACATATCCACAAGAGAATGCAGCAGGAGACAGGTAGCAAGATGCAATTGAAAGTGCACCATGCTGCTGAGTACTGACAGTTTATTTATGCTTTGAAAACTTGAAGATTGCTCAATTTTAGAGTGAGTTCACCATGAGAAGCAGCACCTTTTTAATACTAGTAAGCAACACCAATCCAAAATCAGTAATAGCAAGCAAAACGGAATTGAAAAAGTTTCGGAAAATAAATTTTGATCTTTTCCCTTTCCACCTTGCAAGGCATAGTGAATAAGGACACAATGTAAGTTGTCATTGAATTCAAAACAAGATCAATCTTTATAAGAATCGAGCAAGACTCTCAAGATATAGATAACACCTAGTCCAATTGGAGTCTTTTGACATCTCACTATTACTCCCTCCCAAATTGCTTCAGAATTCTGCTTTTGTCTTCAAGGATAAGCCCACATATATTGTAGGTAAATTCTCTTGATACCCTGGGATAGTAGGTAGCTCCTGTAGATCATAGTCAGAGTTGACTGAAGTTAGAGGCGGTTGGACTCTATGTTGCTCGGACTCTCCTAAAATGATGTCACACCTGTGTTGGATACTTGGATTCTCCAAAAATGAAGTACTTCTGAAGGATACAACGTGCGCCTATCAACATTTGTGATGAGTCCAAGCAACATAGTTTGGACATAAATTGAGTGATTTTTGAAAAAAGTAGTATTTGAAGTTAAGTTGAAAAAGAGTATTCGGAAGTTGAAGTTGTGTTTCGACATGCATTTTACTTGAAAAAAATGTTAAAAAGCATTTGGAATGAAAAATGACACAATGTATAACCAAACAGGTTCGCAACAATTTTTTTGTCCAAACGCGTGTTAGTTACTCTTGGCCCAATTGACATGACATCCAGATACGACTTCAAAAACATCAAGGATTAGTCTCATTTATCGTTGTTGTCTTTCCTCGAGATCACAGAAAAGTGTCATCCTCACATAGAGGGTGTGAAACAGCCAAACTTTTTGCCTGCCCGGCAATTAATTGTGAAACTCTTGATCCAACCCTTAGTTACAACAAACTTGAGCATTCTGTAAGCCCTTTCATAACTAATTGGAATAAGAAAAGAGAAATTCAATCTCCTTTTCTTTAGCCCCTTTAATTTGGAAAGAAACCTTGGGTATAAATTCTCCTTGCGTGTCGGTGGAGAAATGCATTTGAAATACTTGTGGTTCTTGTTCAAACGCATGTGCATTAATACCCTTAAAAGCTTAGTGTTTGCTTTTTTGTTAGTCTACATTCTTATTGTAGTTTTTGAAGTTATCTATCATTGCTTTTCATGTATCCAACAATATTATTAAGAAGCTGCTAAGCTGAGAGCCATCTTCAACCCTATGTTTGAGTGGTAGAATAGTTTAAGAGATTAACCCTTGCTTATGCACTATTCCCCCAGAAACAGTGGAGTCCCATGGTCTTGGTGTCACCTTCCTTAACAAGTTTCTAGGCATAGTTTGTGCAACCATTTTCAATTATACTTAGATTTGACCCAAAAAGGGAAAAAATAAAGGACAAAGTATGCATGATATTTATATCTATGTTTTCTTTCTGTCAGGTCAACCAATTATGCTACGTTGGTGACAACACAGCTCATTGTTGTGGCTACTCACATGGTACATCTTATTCTCATTGTAAAGCAGAAAGCTGTTCCACCCAATTACTTTGGGATGATATTTTTCTCTCCTGAATATTGATTCTCTTCCCTATTTTCTTGAAGGCTGGCCTTGGACTTCATGACACTGATGCATGGTACATGATTGAAACAATAGCTGGGAAAAACAACATTGGGTACAAGCACATTGTGAGTTATATTAGACTCGGTCTCATGGTCCTAGTCTGCCTCTCTCCTTTTTGCTGTTATGATGTGGAGGTGTTTCTGTAGGTTTGCCATGTTAATGTTTGCCTATTATTACTTGTAAAAAGGGAAGGTTGCCTATGGCATTTCTATCTGTTCTTGCTATAGTTGTGTAATCCAACTTAATATGACTGTTGCATCTTATGAAAAAGCTGATTTACTGTTATCAAACTCTATACCTATTATTGTGTCTTACGTAGAGAACCATGTATATATGTAGGTTTTCTGCCTTTTTGGTATACTTCTTGTATACATGTGCGATTTTGGCCGAAATAGTGATGAAATAAATTTACCTTATAAAAAAGAAATGAGTTGCTGTATCAAATTATACACTTATTATCTCCAAATAAAAACATCAAAGCCATTTATATATCTAGAAACTCTTTACTGAATTTCTGAATACACATTACTATATTGAGTCCCTTGTTGAGCTATGGAAGGAGAACTGCTAATATATGCATGCCTCCGTTTCCAGCAGTGACCACTCCTCGGTGTGCTGCTTGCTTATTTTGTGGCATATCTCTTCCCGAAACCATTCATATATTTGGCGTGTAGCATCATAATTACCTACCAACAAAAAAAAACACCAACATTAGGTTTCCAGCATAGCCTTAATTATGAGGAATACAACATTAATACTTTCCAAAGAATAAAAAATAAAAAGCTAGACAGGGTAGTTAGCTCCTTTTTATCCTTGATCAATAATGCAGGAATTTTGTGACTGGGTTGACATATTTTTTGGTCTTTTCATTTGATTTTAACCTATGGCTTATTTGTCATAGTCAAAACTTATTAATAATCATTTGTTGTCGCACAAATTGTTATGTTACTTTGTCGTGCGTTATGAGAATCATTGAAGAATGGTTAGCTGGATGATGTGCTCCACTTTATTTTTGGCTCTCTACCTGCCTGCCCTTCTGGACTATATTGATATTCCATCGTCCATTTCTTATAGCATTGTACTCCATAATAGTTAAAGTTGGTAGTATTGGCATGCTTTAAGCATGGTTTTTGCTCAAAGCTCTTGATGCCATGTTTAGAGACAAGTTTTCGAGGAAAAGGAAAAAAGGAGAAAAAGAAAGGGTCTTTAAAGATTGAATAATGGACTTCAATGTTGCTAAACTTTCTTTTTAATCTGTTATTTTCTAATTTACTGTCAGATAAAACTCCGTGGATATTTGTCTCATGTCCGGCATATGTTTGTTGGTTACTGGGGAATCCACTCAGTGAAGTTACAATCTGCATCTACCTTGGGATTACCTTCCCCTCGAGCACAGGATGTATCTGATAATGCTCAACAACCTGCTGAGGCGTCTGGTATCGGAAGAAGCTGGGTTCAGAGTATGTTCAGCAGGGATACCTCAATAAGAGCCAAGTCTTTCAGTCGTGTTGGCAATTGGAATTCTGATAGTGGCACTTTAGGCATGTAGTATTCCTTCTATTTTGCACATTATGTTTCTTCTCTGTGTTGCATGCTGAGATTTGCTTGTCTACTAACTTCAGCTTCAAGCGGGGATGGGACTCCTCGAAAACAAGACCTATCAGCAGCTGGACAAAAGAAAATGCAAACCAGCATCCGTACATTAAGGGGTCATAGTGGTCCAGTTACCGCTCTACATTGTGTGACGAAAAGAGAGGTTTGGGATTTAGTTGGTGACCGAGAGGATGCTGGTTTCTTCATTAGTGGAAGTACAGACTGCACGGTACAGATATAAAAACTATTGAGTCTGGATGTTTGCTTATAATTATGCTCTATGACCCAATAATCTCTTTATTTTAGCTGTGAGATAATGTACTTTTAGTTTTAGAAAATTCCTAATTTCTCTTTACTGAATATTGGAATGATGTGGACCCGATTTAGCAGAACAGATACAGATGGCACATGGAAACGACTCCTACTAGTTCGATAATGAGCCATAATGAGATGATGATAATGGTTTCCATCTTTCCTTCTGTCGTAGCTTCCAATCACTAACACAGTGCATGCAGACACACACATTTATATGTGTATAATATATATTCTATTATCAAACCAATTAGTAATTCATTCCTACTATAAATTACATGCATTTAATGTTCTTATGAAAACATGGATAACTAAAATAAAAGAGAAATAAGAGTCAATCATGTAGTGCTTAAATGAGTTACCTATTGTGTATGACATGATTATCTTGTAGAGATAGAGCAGCAGTAGCAAATTCAAGTGTTTGGGATCTTGTTTTGCCATTTATTGCTCTGCTAAAAATCATGCAGGTTAAGATCTGGGATCCTAGCCTTCGTGGCGCTGAACTTAGGGCTACTCTGAATGGGCACACAAGGTAGATTATATGTACTTCCTTTTCATTGCTGGTGTTCAGCTTATTGCTTTCAACTTACATTCAAGTTTGATTATCTCTTTCATTTTCCACTACTTGAAGTTAAATGTAAGAGTTTCTCAACATTTTCCTTTTTTAGTTCTTTAATGTTTTTCATCCATCTTCTTTATAGGACTGTCAGGGCAATTAGTTCTGACCGAGGGAAGGTGGTATCAGGATCCGATGATCATTCTATTCTTGTATGGGATAAACAAACAACACAACTACTTGAAGAATTGAAGGGACACAATGCACAGGTTTCGGTCAATCTCTTCATGTTGGATGTACTCAATCCTTTTGTTCGATACCCAATAGAAAATGTCTCTTTGATTTGGCAGTTTTGCTTGGGGTTTCGCACATAGTTTTTTTATGGACTTCAAAGCAACGAACAAACGCAAAATTTGGTGTAATTTAACATAAAGGAAAAGTAAATCTCAAACTGAACTGTATGGTTTTGCGCCAATGTTGCTGATGAACTGAAATGGTGTCATCATTTCTCTAATGACAATAGTTCTTACTTTATTTCTTCTTAAGCAGCTTATTAAGATGCCCAGTTACATTTCTGTGTACATTGTGCTCATGTAAAAATAATGTAACCCTCCTGCTGATCCTCATCGTTACACCAAACCTTTCTCTTTGTAGGTCAGCTATGTGCGCATGCTTTCAGGTGAACGTGTCCTTACTGCTGCCCATGATGGGACTGTAAAGATGTGGGATGTAAGGACAGATACTTGCGTTGCTACGGTAGGCCGTTGCTCTGGTGCTGTTCTTTGCATGGAGTATGATGACTCTACAGGAGTCTTAGCCGCTGCAGGCAGAGATGCGTATGTTACTTCTATCAGCATTTTAAACAAGCTGTTCATTGTGTTTTTCTGAGATATCACGTAAATCTGTTTTTTACAACTTAAAATGTTATACTTGGGGGCTGTTAATTTTGATGGAAAAGGAAAATTAATATACATATAAAATTCTGAGTTTCTGGTATAGAACTAACTCAGTATTAGTATTTTTGATCTCCATATGACTAAATGTTTTGTTTCTGGTATTAACCTGAACAAAATTTCTGTGGAGTTCAAATCAAAAATCAAGTGGAGTAGTACTTATTAACTTATGCTGTATGTGTATTACTTTTATATGAGACCTGATGTGGAATAGGGATATGTGTATTAGCAATATGTGGATAAGAGTATCTAAAAACAAAGATCCTTAAAGTGGGTTTCCTTTATAATATTCTATGCATTACTGTTGTTTACCGTATAATAATCCTTGCACTATTATTCACCCATGGAAATCCATACAGTATTATGCAGCACATTATAACCCTTGAATAACTTAGAGCCTGTTTGGATTGACTTATTTTACGTGTTTTGAAGCCAATTAAGCATTTTTGGACTGTTTGGGTAAATTTAAAAAAATGCTTATGAGCAGCAAAGCTAAAATGATAAAATTAAGGCAAAAGCCATTTCAACAGCCTCTTAATCGTGAATCAAGTGACTCGTTAGTCTATTAGCACTAGCCTGACTTTTATATATTTCCATTTGAAGGGTTGCAAACATTTGGGATGTTCGTGCTGGGAGGCAAATGCACAAGCTTATGGGACATACAAAATGGATAAGGTCAGAGAAGGTTCAGAGTCATCTTTTTCCTTTTATGGTGCGCTTCTTTGATAATTAATGAAACTTGTAATTTCAACAGATCAATTAGAATGGTGGGAGACACGGTGATAACAGGTAGTGATGATTGGACAGCACGAATCTGGTCTGTTTCTAGAGGACAATGTGATGCAGTGCTAGCTTGCCATGCTGGTCCAATTCTCTGTGTGGAGTATTCATCAGCAGAAAAAGGGATAATAACAGGTCATACCAGTAAATAAAAAAGAATTCTATTTCTGAGTTTCCTTTTATTGTTTCTCAGGGTATATTATTTTTCATCTGTTTTGTTGATCAAAATCTTGAATAGTACGCTCTAAAGCATGATAAAATTGCTCCCAGGTTCAAGTGATGGTCTTCTGCGGTTCTGGGAAAATGATGATGGTAAGCATAGCCTTTCATGAAATTGATTGTTTAATTCCTCTGAGTGACTCAGTCTGTCCTTGACTTACTTGGACGATTAGCTAGCAATATGCAGTTTAATGTAACAGGGAAAACATTGAATTGCATGTGAATCCATCCATTATAGTTTAATTTTCATCATAGTGAAGTTGTTTCCCCTTCTTCCTAATTACTCATTAAAAACATCCGAATCCTTGACTTCTTGATGGCGTTTGGCAAATCAACTTTCTTCGACAGATAGCCCATGATGTCTTTGTGAGTTACGATTTAGCTAGTTTTTCGTTTTTCTGTATTAGATGCTAATCTTTCATTGCCATTAGTCTCGTAGTTTCTTGTACGCCAGTTTTTGTTTGCTTTCCCTATCATTTGCTAGGTCTTCTTTACTCTAGTATTTTTTTCCAAACTGCTTTGATATGTGTTGCTTGACATTTGATGTTGGGAGTGTTGGTTGAGGAATGTTGACATTAGTTAACTATCTTCTCTTCCATGGGGATGAGAGGACGATGAACTGGTTGATTGAATAACTAAAGCTGTTTGATTGAATAACTAAAGCTGTTTGATTGAATAACTAAAGCTGTTTGATTGAATAACTAAAGCTGTTTATATATGTAGGTGGTATAAGGTGCATAAAGAATGTCACTATCCATACTGCTTCAATATTGTCCATCGATGCTGGGGAACAGTGGTTAGGAATAGGAGCTGCTGATAATTCAATGTCTCTCTTTCATCGCCCTCAAGAGAGGCTAGGTGGCTTCCCTAGTGCTGGTTCAAAGATGGCTGGATGGCAGCTGTACAGAACTCCTCAGAAAACAGCTGCAATGGTATGCAACTTTTTTCAAGATGATGGTCAAAAGCACATCTAAACTATCATTTTTTCGCAAGTTTCACACCCCAACTATCCACTATTCCTTTTTCCTACCTGAACTATCACCATCTTTGTATTAAAATACACCTCAAGTAGATGTGTTCTAATACATAGATGATGGTGATAGTTCAGATAGTAAGAGAGGGTAAATCATAGTTGGGGTGTGAAAAAGTGATAGTAAAAGTTTGTCAAAAAAAAGTGATAGTAAAAGAATGTTTTTGACCATTTCCTTCTTTTTTTTTTGGCTGTACTAGTCCTAAACCTTTTTATGTGCATTCATAGAAAAGCATCTAATGAATCAATGTGCGAGCTATAATAATTTTTCAAAATGCTCTTAGGTATTAGTTTCGAGGTAATGCACAAAAGTTACTTTTTGAATTAGTGGAGCAAACTCCGATGGTCCTTCCGATCACCAGAAAACACTTTTCTTTGGGTCTCCACTATTTCAGTTTTCCTATTTTAGTTTGTGCTTTTCTAAATTCTTTTTTCTTGCCATCCCCTGCTGCCTTGCAAAAGATCAGCTGTAGTATTAAATACTGTATGATTTGCTTCAAATTTTTATGCCATCATACTTTATTTTCAGGTACGATGTGTGGCTTCTGACCTTGAAAGAAAAAGGATTTGTAGTGGCGGACGCAATGGGATGCTTCGACTGTGGGATGCTACTATAAACATCTAGATTTCATAATTATACTTATACTTACCTTGATGGTTTCAATGGATGATCAAGAAGGCTCGTGGATAGGCCGATGATCTGTCTCACATGGTAAGGGTCCCTGTCGCATTTACTAGGGGATTATGTGTATAAATTTGCTCGATTTGGTTGCAGTAGTCACCATGTACATGCATTGTACATGTATCTTGTATAATTCTTTACAAAATTTGTACTCAGGGATAGACTAACTTTTAAGCTCGTGAATTCTTGAACATTTGTCTGAGTTATGATTTTCTTTCAAGATATTTAGCTTGATGAATTTATAGGTGCAGCCATATAAGATTTTACAAGCAACTGTTTCTGTGATTTTTTCATGGCAACTAAAAGCTAATATTTGTCTTTTACTTCTGTCCTAAATCATTAAACTGATCTTTTGAGGAGGGAAAAAAATGAAGTAAAGAATATACAGTAAAAAAGTCCAAAAGCATATTAATATGTTTGAATTTGATTCTAATGATTAAAAGCCATGAAGAAAACAAGCACATTCTCAAGAGTAATTCCCAAGGGAAACAAGCCATCATGGCTTTCGAGCCAAAAGTGGTGTAGAGAAGTTATCACTTATATTCCCAAACATTTAGGGGTCGTTCGGTAGAGTACTAAATAGAGTGTATTAATAATGCTTGCATTAGTAATGCATGTATTAGTTATGCTTGCATTAATCATACATAGAATATTTCGATGCATTGTTTGATTTGATGCATTAAAAATAGCATGCATTGCATAAAAATAACATGCATTGCATAAAAATATTTATTTACAAAAATACCCTCCACATTTATGGTGGAAAAGATGTAAAAAAAATTTGAGGGGCAATTGAGTCTTTAATCATGCTAATGCATGCATTAAAGTCATTGCATTACTAATACCTATAAATTCATGGTATTAATAATACACTCCTTAATACAAAATAGAGTGTATAACTAATGCAAGCATTACCTATACATAAGTTGAAAAAGAGTACCACAAGGTACAAGTAATACACAAAGATAATGCATATGTTATTTTTCTTAATACTCTCTACCAATGATCTCTTCCAGTATCTAAACTAGAAGATGACTGTCGAACACCATAGAGCTTGCTTCTATATTGAACTCGGAGATAGTTAAGGGAATGTTGTCGGTCAATCTGTGAAACGCATCCCATGCTGAAATACCACAAGTACCATCTCGTCCTAGGGAAACTAAACCAAAATTCTTTTTATGATGCATTAACTTGGAAATAGAAATCAAATTTCTAGAAGCCTAATGAACCTACCCTTCGAGGTGGCCTTGTGGTTTGGGCTTGGACTTCCATGTTGGAGGTCTCTAGCTCAAAACCCCTTGCCAGCATTTGTTTCAAACTTTGTGAAGAAGTCCATTCTATTTCTCTCTTGTTATGAACAAAAAAGTGGACACGAAGTACTAGGGTAAACCAATATGATCCTTCGTTGTAGGTGTTCACAGTGAGATGGAGGCCCCTGCCCAGCCTTGAGGGGTAAATTTTGGTTATAGATTGTCACCCATAACTGATTGGGGAAACATTTTTCCTTTCCATTACAGAATAAATGGAAATTGATATAACATCTGCCTAGAATTATATACTTCCATTTTCCATTCACACTGGTCGGGGGTGCACCACCCACTTGGTTGAGAATTGCAGTGAATTATAAATAAATATTGTTTCTATAGTTGCTGAAGACAATTCATATGAGGAAAGAGATCAAAATTGTTCTCAGAAGTAGAATAGTATCATCTATAATAAATTTTACTCTGTGGAATGTGAACCTAATTAAAGTACTTAGTTAAAGCTAGCCTTGCTACGGAATGCTACCATCATCTAACTTTAATACGGGAATTAATGGTGCCATCTGATGAGCTATGAAAGTTCGTTTGCATTAAAAGACAGTTCTTCATTATGAAAATCCCAAAAACATTTGAAAATGTACCAGTATTTCTCTTCCCTGTTGGGGAATTACAAGTTGCGAAGGAACACAGAATCATACATACAAACAAAGATCTCAAAAGTTAAAAGACAGAACAAAATGTAGAGAGAAGTTTCTGCAAATTAATCAGGCCATCATGGCTTGGTGACCTGGAGGGACCATGGTAGCTTGTTGTAGCTGCATGTTCTGCATCCGTGCCTGATTTCCTTGCCATCCTGTCAATGAAGATCAATCCATATATTTTAGAACTATGATAACAATAATTGCGAAACCCATAAAAAGGAGGTCTGTGTTCATAATTATGGATAAGGACCATGATACAATTGACCTAGCAACTTAGTGCTTGAGATGATAAAAAATAAAATAAGGTTGAAAGTAGAAGTACCAATTGAAGGGTCAAGGCCTCTGAGGTGAAGCTCTCGATATTCTTGACAGAGGGCACAACATTCACAAAAGCAGTGGATTACCCAGTCAGGTGCCGGTGACTCAAATAGCCCATACCGGCTCCTCAACTTTGTGCGATAGGTGCATGACATTATGCAAGGTATTCCAATGAACATAAGAATCACGCCATAGATCAAGCCGCTAGTGGTACAAGCTATAGTGTACACAGAAAAAGAGAGACAAGAGGGGAGAGAGAGAGGAATTTCCAGGGTTAAGAAAAGATTTTTGTGAAAGTAAAGAAAATTCAGAGGGGACCTCAAATGCTATGAAGTGTAAGCATTTCCATTTTTGTTTCTTATCTATATATCACTTACTAGTTTGTCCAGAGTCTACAAGCTCTGCAATCTGTCCAAATGTCAGGCAGGGGAAGCATGCTGTGACGATAGCTGAAAAGTTTGCACGAGCTATTAAATCACATTGAAACTTCTACTTTCACAAGCAAATAGAATGTTTCCTTTGTCTGTGTGTGCGCTCGAGTGCATGAGATAAGGAGTTTAAAAACTGTTTACCATTTGTGGGGTCCTCCATGCAATCAAACAATCCAGTCTTCCAAGATTCAGTTGGAAGAAGTGGCTTGAAGGGGATTCCCGTCATGGGAGTCTGTGGCATGGGAGATGCTGGCTGTGCCCCTTGTTGGTATTGTCCCATACCCATTCCTATTTTTGAACCTTGTGGTAAACTGTGCTGCGGAAAATTAGTACCTGCTTGAGGCTGAGAGCTAGCAAAAACTGGCAGATTATGATTCTGAGGTACAAATGCCTGAGGTCTAGCTTGAGGAGAATATAATTGGGGATCAACTTGTGGTGGTGGAAATGCATGTGCGTTATTAGGAATTGGAGGAAATTCTTCCCTCTCTTCCAGAGTAGGAGGAAAGCTGTGTGGTTCACAACTGTCCTGAGCATATGGGAAGGCCTGTGGCACAGTTGGAGGAAGTGCATGCCCTTCCTCTTCTTGCGTAGGAGGAAAGATGTGTGGCTCGTAGTAATCTTGAGCAGGTCGGAAGGGATGTGGCATGGGTTGAGACTGAGGTGGAGGAAAGGCTTCTGCTTGAGGTTGAGGGTCATGAATGGGAAAGCTGTTGTGTTGACTAGGCTGTAGTGGCGCTGCTGATTGGGGTCTAGGCTGCTTCCTTGGCCTCTGATTCTTTCCATTTTGCTGAGAAAACTTTGTGGTCACAGGCCTGCTCATTGGCTGAGGTTCTGCGAGTACGTACTGTTGCTGTTGTACTGAGTCTTGATTTTCCTGTGATTCACTTTGCATTGTCAGTTCTTGTGATGGTTCATGTTGACTTTCTTCTGGATAAAGATCTTCATGGAAAGTCTCATTGGATTGTGGAGGTAGTTCATCAATGCTTTCAGGGGGTTGATGAGGCTGTAACTGGTGCTGAGCATTTTGGGGTCGAGCTTGGAACTGCTGAATTGGTTTTGCACCTATGCGCCCCATGTCCTCTTCACTCTCTTTATTGAATGAAAGAATAGAGAGGTTACTTTAGATTTAGATGATCTGAGTTGATAGAAGACTATTAATAGACATGAAATAATAATGTGTGGGAAAAATGTGGAATCCCCCTCCCCCACTAGGTGCATTGTTTAATTTTGGTAAATTCGGCTAAGGGACATGTTAATTCCACATTCCTGCATAATTGATTGATGTCAACTATCTTATGATTGAATGGAGATTATTGGGAAGATTCTTTCTGTAAGAAGCATTTATTTATTGAGTTCCTAATAATTTAAATTTAGTACTTGAACTATTAACTTCCTTTTGAACGCGCTTGTAGCCAGGGCGAAGCTACAACATTAGGTATGGGGTTAATTTACGAACTCCAAATCCTGGCTTGGCTTTGCTTATAGCTAAGTCGGCACTTAGCATGAAAAGTATCCTTTAACTAAAGCATTACAAAGAGATGTTACTAAATTTGCTATCATCAAACCATCAATCCTTTGACTTGATGATGACAACTCGAAACCAGTAAAACCAAAGACTTGGTCCACAGGCATTATGAACTTTTTTTCCCCCTCAAAGTCAACTAAAAGGCTAAAATATTTGTACACTTGTGAAGCAGTGAGCGATGACTTTGTAGAATTCCAATTATTCGTCTTTTGAGTATAATTTCTCTTTCATATCTAGTATTTCTGCTTGTAGGGCCTGACACTTTTGAGCTGAGGGTCTTTCGGAAATAGTCTCTCTATCTCTATGAGGACTTGGTAAGGTCTGCGTACATTTTATCCTTTTCAGACCCCACTTGTGGAATTTGACTGGGTATGTTGTCGTTGTCGTCATCTTTGAGTATAATATGCAGAAGGCTGATCCAGTTTCTTATTGCATAACCAGTGAGGTATTGACTTTGCTTAATGGATTTGTATGGGTGAAGGATACCACGTCATTTTGGTGATGTTTATGAATATTTCAAGCATGATAAAATGCAAATAAGATTAAAGTAGTATGTCATCGCCGATCTCTTTAAAGTTTATGAGGACTGATTTTGCGAAATGAATTTATATATATTTCTCATCGGGGAATTCTAAATAGTCCAAGAAACAACCTCTCTACTTCTATAAGGTAGTGGTAAGATCTGCGTACATTCTACTTTCCCAAACCTCACTTGTGGGATTTCACTGGGTATGTTGTTGTTTGAATTCTAAATAGTGAAAAAATCATATTCACTCAACCTTTATACTGTATTTGAAATTGAACAATTTTACCCATTATTTAAACTTTTAATCCAATATAACACCGTAAAAGAAAAAAAAAGGCACTATCAATGATATGATAGAGATAAATATGAGATTGATTTTCTAACAAGTACAATATTAAGCCATTTCTAAACTTTTGTAATTTATTAAATGCACATTAATTCTTTTAAATTTTCCTCAATTTGCGGGTGAGCCCGACCAATTTCTCTCCGCCAAACTTTCTCTGCCTTTTGCTGCAACAATACAAAACTATGCCCAACTAGATTATGCTTGAATTGCCTTAACAAATCAAATTACTAAATGTATTATTTATTTCTTGGGCAGGAATTTTGTTAATAAAATCAAATATAACCTCAATTGTCCATTAATTTTGTGGGCATTTTAGCTCAATTTTTATCAACTTGGCGGTTGTTTGGAGTTATATTGGGACCAAAATCTTTTAATTAAGAGTAAATTTTTATATTAGAACTTTATGTCTACTATGAAATTAAGAATCCTAGGAATTATAAATAATATGCGATGACTTATAAATTTTGCGCTCAACAATTTATAAGTAGATATCCATAAAATTACAATTCATATCTATCATTTGCAAATTAGAATAAGTTGATTGATTCAGAAAGCACACAAATTATGTTCATCTGCTACAACTTACAACAATTATCAATTCAATTAAATATTATCATATAAATTAAGTTTAAATCATAAATTTCAAAAATACTTCTTTCATTTAAAACTTTGTATCCCTTCGAAACATTACTCAACCTAATCACATCCTCTTATAGAATTAGCATACTCCATTTTTCTCTTTTGCCCATTTACGAACTCCTCACATATTAAATAGTACTCCATTTGGTTGTACTTAGCCAAAAATACACATTTTGAAGAGAAATAAATACTCGCACAAATTATAGTACTCCATATATGATAGTTCGGAGGTATTTTTAGCTCTATTCGTTTTTATTAGAGGGGGGTATTTTTTAGTAAAAAATATAATTGAGGGGCATTTTTTAGTCAAAAATTTAACAGAGGGGTATTTTTAAGCCAAAACCCAATAGGGGTATTTTTGCTTCATTTCAAATTGCTCGAGGATATTTTTGACCCTTTTTTCTTCACATAATATGAATACACTAAATAAATGTGACAAACAAATACGTAATATGAAAACACTAAATAAACATAAAATAGACTGATGATATGGAAGTGTTAAATAAAAAGAACAATTTAGTTTTCATTTATTTGTAGATTTTATTCAATATTATTACTTTGCAGCATAAATAAGAAGGCATCTTTCGTTGAGAATCATGGTAATCACGAAATGAATTCACATAATGCGAAAACACTAAATAAACGTAATAAATAAAATGATAACGTGAAGTCAACAAATAAACATAACAATACATGTGAAAACAATTGACTCGTAATCTAAAAATATTAAATAAGCGTTACAATAAATGTGACAGATCTACTATAAATTAGACAAGCTTTTCTCTCAAAACTGCTCAGTCAAAACTTCTTTAGTTATTTTCTTTTTCAATGGAAAACGAAGCTAAAAAGGTAAGCAAAAGATTGAAATGAAGTTGATTGCTTCTGAGGAAGATCGCGTTGTAAGCTTGTCAAAAAGAAAAAAAACTCTGTTCCAGCAAGCAGAAAAGCTTGCAAATACGGCTAGGGCAGATGTTGGTATCATGCTTTTTTCACCTAGTGAAAAATCATGTTCTTATGGTTCCATAAGCATAGAAACAATAGTTGATAAATATTTTGATGTAAAACTAGAGGATCGCCAACGCGATTATCCTGAGGTAAAGTCAGATGGCTGGGCGGAATTGGAAGATCTCCATAAAGAATTAGAAGCATGGAAGGAAAAAGAAAAAAAATCAAATATTAATGTATAAGATTGTGCACCCAGGATCAGAAATACCTCCAGACAAACACATAGAGGAGCAGAACCTGGCAATCAAGTTACGAGTGGAGAAAGTTTTAGAAGACACCAGAAGTGTTATTCAAGTTGAGCATCTCAAGTTTGATTTAAATGTTGTTTCTGAGCCAGAAGAGGAGAAAAGTTCTTGAACTAATAATATCATGGTGTGAGTAATTAGAATTCTTGAAAACTATGCTAGGAGAAGACTTTACCGGTGATCGAGTCTTCTAATATAGTTATTTTTTTTTTCTTTTCTATTAAGTAACATGTTGTTATTCTTCGATCATTCATTTATGAGATTTTAGATCACAATTAGAAGGTTATGGAGTTTTTATGTTATTAAGTCAGTTTTGTTCTTAAATTTTATCTTTAGTCTTTAATGTTGATTTGTGTTTTCTAGATTGGTAAATCAATTAAATTTTTTTATTGAACTAGTGAATAATGTTTTGTGTTTTCTAGATTGGTAAATCAATTGAAATCTTTTATTGATAGTGAACAATGTGAAGCTGATGGATAAAAAAGGGACATAACATATATATACAAAAAAGTAAAAAAAAAAAAAAAAAAAGTAGCTCATGTTTTATTTACATAACAAAAATAGCTCAAAATTAGCGAAACTATATATGACTATACAGTATAGTTTGTCAAAAGTTATAAAAATTAATCAATACTATACAATGTAAATAACTAATTCATTTCAAAAACGAGCATTTCAATAAAGACACTTACGGGTTTATTGGATACGACCTTTTCAACCTTTTTACGTCCACAAGGCAGGGGCAAAGTTGCATACACTTTATTTTTCTCAAATCCCATTTATGAAATTATATTGAATGTGTTATTATAAAAGTGCTTGAGTATATATGTTAACACGCCAAAGTCAATTGACTTGTATGTAATTGCATTCTTCTACTAATGGCTTGAACAACTTATGTCAATTGGATTTACGTTTCTCGTTGTAAAATGAATTCGTCAATTTATTAAACGAATATATACCCCTACACAAAGTAAAAATCATTCAGTTGTGTAACTCATTATGATTTTCTTTTATCGTTTTATATCAAATCTCACCAGATATTTTTATTTTTACATGTTAAGAATTTAGAAAAAAACATAAAACATTTTGGTAGGATCATTTGGATTTCAAATATTTCAACTAGGTATCACAATTACGATGTTATGTACCAGCTTATTATAAATTTTCTTTTAATTATGTAGCTCATATATAGGAGATTGAACAAATGTAGAAGTCGTTAGATATGCAGGGTGGGATAAACAAGAATATCCCCAAATTTCATTTCAAATATCATTCTTTATATACCTTAAAGAAGAATATGATTTGCAAAGCATCTGACTTATCGGTAATGATATGAACTAACTTGTATTAATAAATAAATAGTGAATACAAATTTTTTTGCAATAAGAACTTGCGGAGAAAAACAAAGACTACAGCCACTAAACAAAAGGGAAAACAACCGGAAGGAAAATGATTAAAAGAAAATAATTTCAGGCTTTGTTGCTTGGAGAGAAAATCTATGTAGTGACCTATATAATGGCTTTTGGCTTGTCTAACGCATTTGTTCCCTTGTCGATCACCGTGTTGGAGTATTCTTGCAAATATTTGGGTGCAGTTTTTGGTCTGTTGCTACGCCTAGGTGTGAGTGGATTATTACCCATGTTCATAACAAATAATCTCTCATTTTTTATACCAAAAGATATTAATAATTATAACATGCTAGATTAGCGAGTTGAGGTGGTTAAACCTTTATCCCCAAATGGTCCTAGCATAGGAGTCCACGGTTCCATTCAGATACTAAAGGACTTCGTGCTCAGTACTGAAGTGTCTCAATACATATTTATGAGCTAAGCTTTCTTCAACAACAAAGACGTTGTAGTATAGTGGTGAGTATTCCCGCCTGTGACGCTGGTGACCCGGGTTCGATCCCAGGCAACGGCGTGTATCACTTTTTGCACGCAGCGGCGATCGGTTTTCCGATTCATCAAGAAGAAATGCAAATATAAATGGTTTCATGGATGTTTTTACAACAAAGTCGTTGTAGTATAGTGGTAAGTATTCCCGGCTGTCACGCGGGTGACCCGGGTTCGATCCCCGGCAACGGCGTTTACGTTTTTTTAACTAAAGGTATCTTCTTTTTTGTGTTTCCAGGTCTCATCTTCCTGAATATTCTAGTTTTCAGGTCTTTTTTGTGTTTCCTTTTAATATTTGTGTTTAAGTTACTAGTTCTGTCATATTTTATATTACACATTTTTCTCTTACTTTATTAGAAAAAGAATGTCATCCTATCATAATTAAAAATAATTTAATTTTAAAATTATACTTTTATCCTTAATGAAATGAATCTTAACTATCGAAATAACTAAACATTGTTTTTTTAGACTATAAATTTCAAAAATCCTTTACATCGTGCCAAATCACATGAAACGAGACGAATGAAGTATCTTAGCGTTACGATTAGCTTGGCAAAGTACAGTGAACAAAGAAATTCATCCATTTGATTTTCTTTATTAGGAGAATGTGGTATTGCTAAATGCCAAGTTACTCAAGCTACGTCACTCCAGTTGACACATGTTGCTTAAAAAAAGAGAGAGCAAAATATGAGTAAGCCTTTCCAATTCAAAATAGGATTTTTCATGTTAATACCAAAAAGAAAAAAAAAAGTCCTTAGAACTAGAGGGTCAAAAATGCGCGTTTGTTAATCGAATATATTAGTACAATAGACTCCTAAATTGCCTATTTATTAAGCATGTGGTGTCTGGAATCTGGTGCTTCCTTTGAAAATATGAGAATTTTGATAGAAGTATTTTGATAGAAGTAAGGAAAGGAAATTAATTGTGCTAGCTATATGACAAACTGATAAACCACAAGCAGCCAAAGAATGGCAAGTCACTATTAGCTCTGTGAGCCAAAGAACATGAACGCAAAAGAAGCCCAGTAGATTCTTATATGATGTCCCTCCTTTTTCACTTAATTTAAATCACTTTTACTTGTGTAAATAATTTATATTCCATTACAATTATTTATAATAATCTTTTTAAGTATTCGAACAACGTAAAAAACTTTGAGCTAAATATTCAAATTAGGCTATGGTGGAGTCAGTTAATATGATCCACTTCTACACTAGCAACTTTATTTTGTGACACATAGAACTTATGCAATTATTGATCCGTGAGGCTTGTTTTGGGTCCATCGATCTGTGAAACAAAAAAATCCCCGTACAACTTGTATCATGTAGGGCAAAGTTATTACGTACTGTCTTAAGTAATAACATTTGATTTGGCATAGCATTTAAAAAAAAATTGAAATTTATGATTGAAAATAATTCTGAAAAATTTATGGTTACGTTATATTAGTTTTAATCATAGTAACAGGACTTTTTTTTTAAGACGAACTAATAAGAAAAAAATATTATATAAAATAAAATAAAAAAAGTATTTATCTTTTTCGTTTCACGGGTTCAGGGAACCATTGATAAAAATTGACAGTACGCAGATAATGGATAGGAAAAAAAAGAAGAATACAGTGGACCTAGATAGAGCTAGCAATACTTATATGGGTAACTACAAATATCATCCTAGGATTGATTCTCATGCAAGGTGTCCTCGTTAATGGCAGAATCAAAAATTTCAATTAAGAGTATTTAAGACATAATATGTATATAAAAAAATTAAGTAGTATAATTTTTTTCTATATCAAATATTAGTTAAGTGTTCAACTGAGTACATGTCTATGTAGCTATGCTATCAATGGCGGAGCCAACATTTTCATCAAGGGTGTTTATACTTTTAGAACATGGAGAGGTGATTTTTGTATCAAAGGTATTTAACAATTGATACATATATCAAAGTATCTATATTTAATTTACATATTCAAAAAAAATATCCGACGTAATTGTTGATGACCACCCTTGAATGAATGTACTTCGCCCTGTTTGCCACTAATACTCTACTGACGTCCTAATCTTTGCCAACTAATGTTGAGGGTACATGTCGATTTGTGATTGAACATGGGCATATAAAGATAAAGCAGATTAAGACATCAAAATTAAAAGGCTACCGACTGAGTTCAAGTAATATATAGTATCTGATTCCACTACTTAAAAGTATATATGGCCTACTTCTTAAGTGACAATATCCACACATTGTCTCCTCCAATGAGGGTCCTTTCTTGTATTTATCCTATATCTTTATAATAATCTCAACCATGTGAACTCCCTTCAGCCACCTTGCTTTAACTACAATAAGATCAATTTGTCATTTCATTAATGACTTAATTATTGGTGATCTTCTGTTAAAAAATCAATTTCTTAGCCACTCAACTCACTGGTGACAGAATATGACCATCTGTGTTGGTTATTAATTATCCCTTTTTTATTCTTTTTTTCACTTATACACCCAACGTAAAATACTTAACATATTGCATAAGCCATAATATAGCTGAAGTGAATAACTCAAAACTTGCAGTGCTAGTAATATCACCCGAACGGAGGGCGAAGAGTCGCCAAGTGGTCAAAAGCAGCGGGCTATAAAACAAACGTACATTTCATACAGTGATGGAGGCAGGATTTTCTTTAAGGGGATTTTAAATTGTAAGAAGTAGACATATGCACTAATTGGTATTTTGTAAATACATAATTATCTTAAATATATTAACCATTTCTTTATTTTCCGATCGTCTGGAAGGGAGGACAAAAGAAAGATCTTATTATTTCTTCAACAATTTCTAATCTCTAGTAGACCTCTCAGTAGGATTCGAACCCAGATGAAGTTCTAACCATCTATCAGAGAAAAAAAAACGAACGGATCTTGTAGGATTCTCAAAAAATTCTTCAATTTCTTGTGGAAACAGATGATTAATTATCTGCTTCTCACGTTCCGATGAATAGCTGGGACATTGAGGAATATCCAAAAAGAAAAAAAATATTTTTATCATATATAAATAGTATAATTTTTTGTCTAAGGGAATTTGGATAAACCCCCTTCTTACTATGTGGCTCCGCCACTGGTGGCAATTTTGATTCCCGACATAGCTAACTATATAAGATGTGTCTTAAAAAATTACAATGGTATAATCGTATAGATAGTTTTGAACTTATATTTCTATTCAATAGTTAATACTTTATTCGTTTTAATTTGTTTGTCTGGAAAATTCACCAGCTAAGTGCAACACAAAGCAAGGATAAAAGGCAACTTTGGGCATCATGTGACAAGAGGACCAACAATAGTTCAGAAGTTGGCATTGGCCTTGTTGGGTGACGATAAGAGCTCATGGCCTGTGTCAATGTTTCATCTTTTCCCATTCACACAGAAAAAGACAAGTCGAAAACCATACAGACCACAATGGGAACTGGGAAGAGACCACCTCATGACTGATCGCAAAAACTTAGCTCGTTTAATTTGACTCTGACGTGAAATGCTGATGCACTTCCCCAGAATTTCATGCACAATCTAAGAAATATTTTATTCTAACATACCTCCAAAATGCACATACCAAGTGGTCTCGTGTTGTCCATATACAAAAGTTAAAAAGTCTTTAAAAATGTGTAGTACTAGTACTTACTATCTATAATGTGTAGCAATAGATACTCCATTTAAAGTTGGTAGTAGAAGTTGGGTATGGTATTTATGAGGCTCACCACTCAATAGCACTTTCTAGAGTTAATCCCTCTGTTCATCTTTATCTATCTCATGTTGATTTGAAGTAATAAATGACAAGAGTAATTTTACCAAACTATTATTTAAATATAATAAATATAATACTTTGAAAAATATAATAAAAAATTAACTATTTTTGTATAATGGACAAGTAAGGATGAACGAGGGGAACTTCACAAATTCATATTGGACCATTCCCATCTTCCCCTCCCAACCTTATATTAATTACAAATGTCATAAAATCATTTCCAACTACTTTTCAATTACTCACCTTGCAAATTTCCTGTGAATAATTAATTACTACACCCATTACATTCAGGATTAAAATAATAATTAAAGAAAAAACTACCCATCCAAAATTAATAACTTTCATTATCCATCACTACCTTTTATTTGCTCCTTTTCTTTTTCAATTTTTCTCTTTTCTCTTCCAACAAATTAAAGTACCAACTTCTTTTAATATTTTTACAATAATTGATATTGGTAAATGTAGATGCAAAGTTCTACTATTTCCTACTCTTAACATTTGTCGGGGCTGAATCCAACGAGATTGTTGGCCAGGTCATAACTGACACGTGTCCCTTGCTGCTGTATGTTTCCAATAATTGACAACGATCCTTCCGTCGGAGCAAAAGCCAAGCAGAATTTTCCCGACGAGTCCACCGGTATCAGGTAATTCTTCGGGTGCAACGGCAGCGTTTTCCCGCCGGAGAAGTGAAATGCCAACGTCGGGACACTCACGCTTCTCATCGACGACAAGTCATAGCATGTGTCGAACAGCGCGAACTGCCCGGCGGAACGTAAATTCTGAGTGAATCTCACGAACGTGTCACGTAAAGCACTGTAAGCACTGCTCTGTAACCGAGTCACTGCCGTTCCGGAATCCACAATTATCCCGCCGTTACCACTTCCGTCCACCTGGAACACCGACGCCGGAATTGACAGCATGTGCCCGCCGACGCTGATTCCGGTGAGTCCGACGTAGAAGAAAGTGCTCCTCCTCGAGTTACGGAGTAATGGGGCGAGTACGGCGTCACCGGGTCGGGCCGCATTAAAATCCAGCGTTGAGGATGAAGCAGAGTTGCGGTCTACTAAACAGTAGGAAAACGACGAGGCTTTGATCTGAGTTGGTAGAGATAAAGAGCCGCCGCCTAGAGCAATCAAGCCAGCGGCACCGACGAATAGCCCTTCGTTATCATGGCCACAACCTATGGCAACTTTAGGGAACGAACCAGAGTTCCCAAACGACACCGTTTCAGTTGCAAACTCTCCAACAGTGAACGAACCGTCTCCGTAAGAGACCTGATAGAGACACGATTGAGTACCACAAGCTGACGTCTCGAGAGCCGAGCACTGAGCTGCGTCGCAAGAGAGCCGACTGTATGTAGAAGAACTGGACGGGTTGAAAATTGGATCCGACTGCTGATAACAATCAGAGCACGGCTCACATTGAACCCAAGTGATGTCACTGCCAGTGTCAAGCACCATGTAAAATTCCTTAGCCGGTTGACCCAAACCGAGCCGAGCAAAGTACTCACCGCTCCCCTGGCTAGCTCCAGAGGTAATAGGAGTCTGAAGGTCCTCAGGCTGTAACATGGTCTCAACCGGCTTGAGATCCGAGTGAGTAAAGTTGCTTAACGCGAATTGTAGCTTCATGTTGAGTGAAGAAACTCGGGCCGAGTCACGTTCGAGTCGAGAAAGAGTGAGAGCTGCATAATCTTTATGGCTGGGCTTAACAAGGGCAGAACGAGGATAAATTGAAACAGATGTTGAAGAAGAATTAGAATGGGTATTCTTAGTTGCTTCTTGTTGAAAATTTTGGGTAGCAGGAGAGAGAACTTGAACAGTTTTCTCAATGGAAGCTGCAACATCAAAGATTTGAAATTGTGGATGTGAAGAAGATGACAAGGAACGAGAGAGAACACATGGGACAGAAACAAGAGAGATAAAAAGAAGAAATAAGCAAAACTGGGCCATTTTTTGATTGGGTATACAGTATAGTGAGGAAATTGAGGAATGAAAGGAAAGGAATGGAGAAGAAAAGAGAGTGAAAAAGTGAATATAAGTAGAGAAGGGAAATACCTAAAGATGAGAGGAAATAAAGGTAGGGAGGGGGCTCACGTCAGGCTTGTTGAATCCAAAACAAAAGCATTTAAAACAGAGAAAGAAGCTTGATACCTACTCTCCCTCTGTGCCTTCTCCTTTTTTTTTTTTTTTCCTTCTTCATGTTATTTATTTGTTCAAATAATTTGGTATTTATATGAGGTTATTGATTGATTTGAAATTGTACGGTACAAGTATTGAAATTTCTATTTATCAAATTTTACTTTTGTATGAGATTTTTTTAAGAATGTTATCGAATTAAGATTTAAATTTGAAATATCTGATTATCTGACCATTAATTGATTAATGCTTTTCCCTCTTCTTTCTAGAATGTATCATTTTGTCCTTGTTAATCTTAATCTTTCTTTCCAGCTTCTACTACCACACTTTATCTCCTTTTTCCCTATTCATCGTGGAAATTATTTGCTAATTGTGGTCCAACCTTAGTCAAATCAAACAGTTTCTAAAAGTTAAAGATAAGTTCAAACAGAAAATCTTTTGAAATTTTGACAAGCATATCAATTTTGTAGTAGACTTTCATACGTAGTTTTCTGTCAAGTTAACGACCAAATCATCCGTACAAGGAAATTATACTTGAAATTGAAACATAAAGGCGCACTAATGTGATGGCTAAGAATGCATTCTTATGTCTTTCATCAATCTAAGGTATACTTTTAAAAAAACTTATTTCAGAAGCAATATTATTTTTTAAAAAACTAAAATTGACTTTAATTCTTTTTTTATTTTTAATAAAGTAATTTATAGTCATATAAATATTTAAGGCTTGTTTTAAATCATAATTTTGAAAAAAAAAATCTTAAACTTTATATCAAGTCAAATAATGTTACATAAATTAAAACAAAAGAATTTTATGATAAATTAAACTGTATCACATAAATTAGAACACAAATTTTTTTTGTACTAAATTCAATAGTATCGCGTGTATTGAGATGAAGGGTGATAATCCAATCCTCTTTTGATAGAAAAATCTTGGCTCAAATCAAGTCTTTCCTTTTCATTTTCATTTTCCCTTCTTTTACAAAGGAAAAAAAAAGGTTTTAAATTGATATAATCTTATATTATAGCATGTAAAAATAAGTATATATTTGAAAAGGTCAACTTTATAGTTAAACATTTTTTAAAAATAACCAGACAAGTTTCTTTAAAAAAAAAAAAGAAAAGATTTTTAGTAAGTGCAAGATACATTGTGACTCATTTCTAAGTTCATTTTCAATTTTATACACATTTCAATAAAAAAATTGACTTAACTAAAATAAATAATGACACTCGTTAACTCAGCATGTTTAAATTCATTATTTGAAATTTAACCTTTGTGGAGAAGAATTATGTATCAAACATATTCCTCACATCTTATTTTGTCAAGAAACTAAAAAAAATATTAGAGATTTGAAGGAAAAAAAAAAAAGGAACACTCGTGAAAAAAAGTCACTTCACATGAACCATATTCTCTCTTTCTTAACTCATCTAAAAATCTTTGTATTCACATAGGAAGTAAGATGTTTGTTGACTTCAATAAAATAATCTTCCTACTTTGCCCTTTAAATTAAATTTTGAGGTGAGTGTTCGGTGTTTGATTTATTTTTTCCATTTCTCTCCACTTGCAAATGTAGTTGTCAAATTAATTACAAGTCTACAGTCCCATCCATAATTGAATTGGCTATGGTAAAATTAATTACTACATCCTTACCGGGGGTAGTTCAAGCAATCAATACTTGAAGTTGGCTATATTAAATGCCACTAGAAAATTTTGTCTCCTCTAAACACTAATACCATGTAATATTATCTCATTACTTTTTATTTTAATATTTTTAAATTATAAATTTAATTTAAACTTAAAAAAAAGGATCAATCTGACAAGGCCCGCAGCCCACGTATTAATGGGTTAAGCTAGCTATTTTCTAATCCACAAAAAAAAGGATCAACCTGACTTGGCCCATCAAATTTCAAAACTTATAAGGACTAGCCCAGATATGGTGGATCAGCCTCTGTATTGACAGATCCACTACTTAATACTTACCTATTCTTTTGGTTAATCCAAATAAGAAATAACCAATCGTATTATGCTGTATTAATTTATATGCTAAACATATAAGTTATAACAAGTAGCCTATAAGCAATGTGATCCTCCGTTCTAGTTTAACTTCTTTAACATACTGGTGAATAGTAATATTTTTCAGTCACTTGTTAATTTATTAACATTATGAATATTGCAAATAAGTTTGAGTTTCAGCATGATTTTTTGAAGTTGAGTTAAAAAATAATATATTTGATATTTGAAATTTGAAGTTGTTTTGAATATATATTTTACTTTGATAAAATATAAAAGTATTGTGAGTGAAATTCACCCAAAAACTGATTTGGGCCAGGTTTTTCTTTAAAGATAAAATGTTTAAAAGATCAACCAAATTTCATAATAAACGTGTTTTCAAATGTTTTTTTAAGTTCAATTTCCAAAATCTATAAACAAACGGGAGCTAAATATCATTTTATTATGAAGTGATATATATTTTTGCTTATTGATCTTCGCAAAAGTGCTTCCTAAATTGTCGAAAATTTTAAATATTGAGGACTCATGGAGGTAGAAAGAATATTTCTAAAAGACCTTTAGCTAAAGCCCATCAAATCCAGGTACAAAGAAATTGCAAGACATAAACCTCTTTATTCATACATATTATGATATTCATTTTTTTCATATTATTACTTGCCATTAGTGTATGCTCTCATTGCTTTAGTTAAAGAACTGCCCTTTTTTTTAATTAGTCACATATGTCAGTTATAAAAAAGGAATCAGTGAACATGAAGCCTTCGTAATTTAACTATATGATCAAGGTAAATAGAAAATATGGGAGCATTTGCAAGCGGAAGTTTAACTTGCTTGAACATAGAACTAACTGTATATGCACTTAACAATGAAGGGATTTAGAACCTCTCCTTTGCCATAAAAGGCAAATTATTTAGTAAAGGAATAAATGATTTTACATGGATAGAACAAAATAGAAATAGAGGATCCATATTTGGGATTGACCCAAATACTTTGATTTAAGGCATAGTTGATTGATTGATATATTTCTAGTATAACAAACTCGGCGGTCTCCGGTGCTGACATTGTTTACAGTAATATGTTCTACTCTGAGCTCAACAGACTAGAGGTAATGAGTTACTATGCCCATTTTCAACATTTATGTACAATATCTATGCGGAGAGTAGGCTGCTGCTTATGAAGAAATTACTCATCAGGTTCATTTTCTTCAACAACCTCCACTGGCAGGCTCGATGGAGCTCAGCAGACCATTGCCTCTTAGCTGTGTGCAATGTTCTTCTGCATCAACTTGAGCACAGATTATCACCACTGACAGACCATTGTGATGTGCCTCTTGCATGATATTAACAGCATTGTCAACCGTCATCCCTGGTATAACCTTCATGAGTACTTGAACAACATATTCCCTCCTGTTGTAATTGTCATTATGCAGCATCACACGATAGGGTGGGGACATTTTCCTTGATTTTCTGGAAAAGGAAGACACAAGTTGTGATAGCAGAGTATAAGTCATTGAGTCAGGGTGGGGACATTTTCCTTGATTTTTCTGAAAAAGGAAGAAACAAGTTTTGATAGTAGATTATTAGTCATTGAATTGGTCTTTACAGAAAGTATATTAATAGGTGCATTTCAACCTCACAACTTGTATCATTTTCAATAGAAACCCAGATGGTAAAAGGAAAACTAGCATATAACTAGATATGCAGCTCACCAAAAGGAAACTTTCTGGTCTACCTTGGTATCTGATCCACATTCAACTCTTGCCCAACTTATCCAAGACTAAGTAAACAAATAAACATCGCCTCTATGCTTAGGGTGAGATACATCTTGCCTAAAGAAAATTCTCGGTGCTCCCTAAAGAAAATATTTCAGGTTTATGATCCTAGATAAATTGCCCTTTCCCCAAACTTTTCAAGAATCACCATTATTTAAAAAACCCTTTCTCTGTTCCTGCTATCCACCTTTACCCTTGAATTGCTGCCATTTTTTTCTCCTCTTTCATTTCCCATCTTCCACCTTACTAGTGTTGCACAAAGCACTTATCATCACCTAAACAAGAAACAAGCATATGCACTCACAGATGTGGTCTAGTGGCCAATGAAGTCAGCTGATAACTATGAGGTCTCGGGATCAAATTGCAGCAGCAACAAAAAAAACTAGGTGATTTCTTACAATCAGTCAAAGTCTTCGTGGACAGTGGAGTTATCTGGTACCTATGTTGGTGGGAAGTAGCACATACATCATGGAATTCAGCTGAGGGAGTTGGAAATTCATTTCTCCATTCGAAAACATAAGGATACTGTTGATTGGAGTCATGAACGATATCATCGAGCTGCAGTTTTCTTCCAGGGTAATTGGGACTTGGGAATCGATTAGGTTGTTTCTGTTAAGCTAGAAGAACAAATGCTTAAATAGGTCAGTAGAGATGAGGTTGGAATCTGGATGGCCAGTGGTTAGAGTTTGAAAGTAAGCCAGTTTGCAAAGCCAATATACAATGTAAGAGAATGAAGCATTAAAAGACTTATTCTGGATTTGGAAAGACAGGATGGAATGACCTCGTTCAATTGACAAATAACTACCCAGTTACCACATCAGTAGAGAGCATTTCAGGGTGGTTTCTATTTTTCTTTTACTACAGAAAATGTAGTCCAGGAAAGGAAAGAGTAACAGGTCCACCAAACAAGAAATATGGCAACTGAAGAATGAAAAATTCTGTGTATGTCTATATGGATATGACTCCAACATGATCAGCATGTTTGGGTGCTTCCTTTTATCAACCGCACATAAAAGAAGGAAGAATAAATGTTCTTCCTTTTCACTTTGGAGAAGGGTTGGCAAAGAGAAGGCAATGATCTGTTAACATGATTGAAATTAGTACTACTTAAATTCTTTATGTCTAACTCTATTATTCTTAATGACAACAACAACATACACAAAGTGAGGTCTGAGGAGGGTAGAGTGCACAGACCATACCTCTACCTCAGAGGTAGAGAGACCCACCAATTTATTTCACTGTCTACGTATGAGCATGGTTCCAATCAACTTTACTTCTTACAGATAAGAAACAGAAAAGAATAGACAAAGTATTCCATTTTTGGAAGTAGTTGAGATGCCACTTGGTGGACAAGAGAAGAATCAAAAGTTTCAGACTAGTGAAAGAACGGTAAAGCCTTTAGACCTTGAGTTAATTGAAACAGCAAACACTTCACATTTGAAGAATCCATACCTCAAATCAAACTCAGATTCACGCCCAGGAGTTGTTTTCTCTATAACAGGCTGATCCAACACCCCACCACCTTTGCCTACTGCTACTGCAGACATTGCCATTAGAGCATTCCGATTTGTCCATTGTTTTTGGCGAGGTTTCTTTTCTCCTGTATCACATAAGCCAACAATTCAATCTTATGCCAAGTTACAAAAATATGTGAGTCAAAATTCATGAAAAACATAGTGGTAATTCATCATTCTCCAAGTCATGTACACATATTCTAATTATAAATACATTAGATACAGTGTAATCACCCTGGGTTGCTGAAGAGTCGTCCGACTTCTTGATGACCAAATAAGAGAGGTTTTTATCTACTACTGAGTGCACTGGCAGTGTCAGATTCAGAATTACATACGTGTGTTTCATTAATGCTCTTGTAAACTAGTATTCGTTATATCCACGATATCTCGAAACCAATACATTTCTCTTGGACCAACTTCAAAACTTTACTAGTTTTGACTGGAAGAATGATCCAACAGTTTCTAAAAA
Source organism: Solanum virginianum (assembly GCA_000787875.1). Lineage (NCBI taxonomy): Eukaryota > Viridiplantae > Streptophyta > Magnoliopsida > Solanales > Solanaceae > Solanum > Solanum virginianum. The sequence goes on from DF358259.1 coordinate 92,364, forward strand.
TACTAATAACTAGGTAACCATGGCTGGTCGACCAGCCAAAGATGCATATAAACAATCATCTCTTCAACTTAGACTCTCGTAATTCTATCACAAATTTCAGTCCTTTTCAATGAAGAAAACAGGTCCATTTCTGCCCTAGTAAAAGTTCAAAGTTTACTTTTACTCCTTAATTTAAGCTATTATGAATGTTTCAGGAAGAAGAAGAAGAAGAACAACATACCCAATGTAAACCCACATGTGGGGTCTGGGGAGGGTGACGTCTACACAAGAGTGGTTGTTTTCGATAGTCCCTAGGATGTTTCACGAAGAAGAACAGCATAAAGAGCCTCATCTCTACACCAACCCCACACACAGAGCCCCCAATTGACACTTTTTCCTGTATAGTGGGTCTGGTCGCTATTACTTTAGGATAATCACTAGACATCAGGGTTTTCACATCCAGTCCCATGGCCCTAACTTTTTCTCTATTTTTCACTCTAAATGCACATAAGATAAATTGAAAGCCAAGACTTCAATAACCCCATCTCAGGCAAGCAAGAATAATCCATAAATTCAACAGAAACATTCAAGAAAGCAAACTATTCCAATTAAATTGCCACGACCTCTCAAAAGAACAAGCAATCTTGGTGAAACAACAATAAAGAATCAAAAATCGAACAATTAACACATCCAATACAGAGAAATAGAGTGAGAAAGATGGGTTTTACCAGGTTTTGGTTGGAAGATTTGATGGGGAGAAAGAGCAACTCGGCCACAAATGGCTGTCTCCATAACCATAACTCCTCTCTCACCTCCCACCACACACGCACAACACTACTACTATCACCACTGACTGTTTTTATAGTCTATCGCAAATATGTCTCTCGTTTTTTCACCTGAATTTATATATGGTTACTGCTAAATAAAAAAGAAAATTAAACGAGTGGTTGGTATAGTATAAATATCGATCAAGATTCAAGTCCTTCACACATATGGAAAATGAACACGTATGAGCTTTGGTGAAATCACAACCATTTCCTTATTTTCATATCTTTTAATTAAGTCAATGCCCTTTTAGAATATGCTCACGTTCAAAGCACGATATGTCATAGTATTGGGACTCGGGTCAATTATTTAAATAATATAAAAAAATATACAAAATAAATCTAATTTAAAATTATTTTTTATTAATAAACTCAATCTAAACTATTTATCTTTAATGAACTCATTAATCAAACTATTTACCTTTCTATCCACTTACCCTTTATTATATCGCGTGTTGATATCGTGCTGATGTCAGTATAAATACTATAAAATATACTCTGACGGTATATATATACCATAACGGTATCATATAAAATAAGCCTAGTCTTTTATGATACCTTGACAATATATTGATACCCACTAGTATATAGGATTTTTTTAAAGAAATAAATAAGAAACAAATAAAAAAATGATTAAACTCTAAATTAGTAGAAAATATATTCGTTATATACTATGTCAGTATATTTATACCATATCGATATCATATAGGATTGAGCTTAATCATCTGTGATACATTGTTGGTATATGTATACCTTATTGGTATATCATACAAGCAGGAGCTGACGTCATCATATTAGGGGGTAAAATTTTAATAATATGGGGTAGAAAATGTAAAGGGGTATATGAATGTAAATAATTTGCTTTAAAGGGGAGCATAAACTTAATTTTCAATAAATAATATATTATATAATATTAGTTATAAATTTTAGTACAAAATTTACTCTCATTCGAAATAGCTGTAATTTTTTTTACTCGAAATAGTAAAAAAATTGAATACACACTTTTCTTCATTTCTCCCTCTCTCCTAATAAGATTTTAATTCATCACAAAATCATTTATTTATTAAGTTTATATTATATGAATGAATATATATGTAAGGTATTTTTAACACAGTTTTTAATATATTAACATATACACTAATTTAAATAGTTCTTAAATGGTTAAAATTCAAGTATAATATTTTTTTGATATCATTAATTAAAAATATAAACGACAATTGTAATACATTTTAAATTCAATATAATATACATATTATAGATATTTTCAATGTATGTTGAAAATATATAATTAAAACATTTTAAAAACAAATATATCACAAGTATTATGTATGAATTTCAACATTCCAATACTATTTAACTTAACTTAAATTGTGAGAAAAAGTAGTATATTTTTTGGAATAACAAGAATCGAATTTATAATAATAGATAATATTAAATTCAAATTATATTATAATTATCGTTATATTTAATACAAATTTTCAAAGGTTCACCTTTTTTTCTCCAATGAATCACCACCACTAGACCACCATCGAATTATCAATAGGTTCAACTAAAAATCAATTATCACATAATTCATTCAAGCACCAAGCAACAATCAAACTCTTCATTTTTTTAAATTTTTTTGTGCATTCACCGCAGCCTTCATTATTCACCACCTTTTTATATCATTGTTGTCTTCTTCGACAAACACATACATCAAAATGACCAACAAACGATACCACGATAATTCATACAGACCATTATTTCTCATTAGCACCACAGAAGATGAATTATCACTGAAGAAAAAAAGAATTCGATCAGATTTAAACACCAATAAAATTCTAACTGAAAATAAAATAAAAAATAAAATGAAAGAAAAAGGAGAACATGGGAAGAAAAATTTAATCATTTACTAAAAAAACTACGCCCATGTTTTATATGAAATGTATATCACTCTTAGTTTTTTAATTTTAAAAAATTATATATTTAATTATTTACTCACAAGTCACATTTGGCAAATAATAAAATAATAATTTAAAATCAGGGATACATTTCAAATGAATGACACTTGACGAATGCGATTTATGGGTGAATGAATAATTTTTTAATTAAAAAACTAAGAGTGGTATCACATTACACATAAATCACACTTGACAAATGCAATTTACGAGTAAATGATTATTTTAATCAAGAAACCAAGAGTGGTATATATATCCATAAGTAACACTTGACGAATGCGATTTATAAGTAAATAATAAATGAATAAATTTTTTTAATTAAGAAACTAGGAGTACTATACATCACACATATATCGTACTAACCAGTGCAATTTATGAATCACACTAACAAATGCAATTTATGAGTAAATTACAAAATGACTAATTTTTTTAATTAAAAAATTATATATAATAAATATTGAATTTAAATTTTGTGTGCATTTACTTTTTGACCTTTTGATTTTTTTTTTTAAGTAAGATTATGATTTCCACACTAATTACTAGTCAAAACTATCGAGGAAAAAACAAGTCCCCACTCAATGCGTGGTCTCGTAACGACCTTTCGTCACTCTGGCGCTTAAGATATCAGTTGATTCATAGTGACACTTCCTCTGCAACTCTATACAATGGGCTGCTGCTCCAGAGCTGGTTCCTCATGGCTGACCACGACCAGGTTCATCACAATTACCGCCAGCCACAACTTTCGGCCTATGTGCTGTATGAGCTTACATCGTAACAACACCTCTTCGCCGACGGCTTCCTACAGCCGGCGGTGGTACAACTCGGAACGTAGCGGACGGACCAGTCCAGAACCGGAAATCGTCCGCCATTGGGTGGAAGGGGATGCTCTTCCCGGTGGTCAATATCAAGGTCAGTCGCTTAATTTGGTCATTTTTTAATTTTTTTTTGGTAATGCTGAATTTTGAATTAATTAGTGTACGGAATATTGGTGCAGAGGAAAGGTTTACGGTTGTTTCGTATAACATATTGGGAGATAGGAATGTTTCCAATCACGGAGATCTGTATAGAAATGTTTCCCAAACTTACTTGGATTGGGACCACCGTAAAAGAGTTATTTGTGAAGAACTACTCAGATTGAATCCTGATATAATTTGCCTACAAGTAATTAACAATTTCCATTTTGGTTAGTAGTACCATATATATGTCTATGCTTTGGAGATGAAACTAATTGAAATTTTTTATTAATGTGATATGAATAGGAGGTGGACAAGTACCATGATCTACTAAACATTTTGGAGAAAGCTGGATATCTCGGTTCCTATAAGGTCTATATCCATCATGACCTCCCACCAGTTAAAATAAAAGGAAAACTTGTAATATTATCATTCATTTTACTTCTTGCTCTTAGAAAAATATTTTAAATGCATTACTTTTACCATGTAGAGGCGCACTGGCGGTTGTGTTGATGGTTGTGCTATGTTTTGGAAGACTGATAAGTAAGAGCAAGAAGTAAAGGTTGTACCTTCCTGCTGGTAGCTTTGATACTTGTTTGGACTGAAAGGAATAATTGCTCATGCCAGGTTTCAGTTGTTAGAGGGTGAAAGCGTTGAATTTAGGCGGTATGGGCTTCGGGATAATGTCGCCCAGCTCTCTGTTTTTGAGGTAGTAGTTGTGAATTGCAAACTTCTTGTGTTCTGTAAGCTCATCTACCCTAAGGGATCAGTGAATGATGAAGGAGCACTCGAAATTTGGATATTAGCTTGGGTGGGTACAAATATGTAAAAGGAAATATGAGGCTAAATAAAGAGAACCAAAACTAAAGCAAAACATGAGAGAAACTGGCCAATGACCTAAATATGAGCATTTAAGTAGTGCGCAATGATTAAGCTAAAGCTCATCGAACTTCAGGTTCTTCAGAACATGCGTCTGTGATGGCCAGTGGCTTAAATGACCTTGTATCCAAGACTTCCTTCTTGCATAAATAGATCAGTTTTAGCAGTTCAAGCTCTCTACCAAATAAAACATCTGCAGGTGGTTGAGATCTGGAGCATTTATTTAGCTGATATCAGAAAGCATGTCTCCATTTATTTTGAACTGGAAGTTTCTTCTGATTTCCAGGGTGATTTGTCTAGATAATCACAGTCTTTTCCAGAATTCCGTTCTTATTTAGTCATATCTCTTTTGATTTTGTATGTCTAACTTTGATTTGTCTAGATAATCACAGTTTTTTCAGAATTCCGTTCTTATTTTAGTCATATCTCTTTTGATTTTGTATGTCTAACTTTGTCTGGTACAGACAAATGCGTGAAGCCCAGTCAAGGAGGCTCGTAGTTGGGAACATTCATGTGTTATTTAATCCAAACCGTGGAGATGTTAAGCTTGGTCAAGTAAGATCCTGTGTTCTGAATTTTTTTTTAATCAGGTAAACAGTATCATTTCATTAATGAAAGGCTAAAAGTTGGCCGTATACAAGTAGTGTACCAAAAAGTAAAGAACCGACAAAAGATATGGTTCTCAACAAAAGACACCAATCCTCTAAACATCCCAGAACTACCTGGGTGCAACAAACGTAAAAATATGGGACTGGAGACTACTCCTCAACTGCCCAAAATTCAATTCTATGGTTCTACCCCTTTGAAAGCCCTCACATTTCCCTCTATCCAAATAATCCACATCAAAGCCAGAGGAACAACATTCCATGCCCTTCTCTTCTTCCTGCTTCTTCCAGCTTTCCAACATTTCAGGAAAACAACAGATCCTTGACAGACTTTGACATCATCCAAGTCATACCAAACCAACTGAACATACCCCACGATAGTCTCGTAGTCAGGCTGCAACAACAACAACAACAACATACCCAGTGGAATCCCACAAGTGGGGCCTGGGGAGGGTAAAATGCATGCAGACCTTACCACTACCTCATAGAGATAGAGAGGCTGTTTCCGGGAAACCCCATCAAGCTGCAGTTTAGTAAAAATTGGTCTACCTCTTTGCTCACCTTCTTGCATAAGTTACACGAATTGATACTAACAATCTTCCTTTTCCTTAGGTTTTCCACCGTCAAAATCATCTATCTAATAGCTAACCATGAGAAAACAAACACCTTCCTTGGCACCTTAGGAATCCAAATCGACTTCACAGGAAACACCTTTTCCGCGCTCATCAAAAGCTTATCATAAAACTAAAGGACAGAAAACATTCCTTTGTTCCCTAACTTCCATCTCATAGAATCGGGTCTTTCGATTGGCTCACAATGCTGATGGAGTAAAGCTAACCGTCTTTGAAAATCATTCACTTTCCAATCTTGGATATCCCTCTTAAACCTCAAATTTCAGAAAGTATCTCCCCCTTATGTCCCCCTAATTTGTAGGATTACCACCTCCATTTCACGAGAAACCTTGATAATGCTTGGAAAGTCATCTTTTATCAACAAATCTCCACACCACAAAGTACCCCAAAAACTAAATATACTCCCATTCCCTACCCTAAAAGAAATGAGCCAACCTTTCATGAGGTTCCTCCACGCTCCACATCCAAATAGTAATGTTATGTCATTAGTTCTCCAATTCCCTTCAATCACCCATCTTTATCTAGTATCACCCCATTCCATAATGATTGGACCTACAGTCCAAATCATCATAACTGCAATGCAACAATAAATAAACCATAAAACACCCCATTCCATAATGATTGGACCTACAGTCCAAATCATCATAACCATTTTCCCTTTGGTTTGTTGAAGACCTTCAAATATTTAACTCCCAAACCTCTCTATTCTTCAGTAGTAGTCACCATCTCCCAACAGACCAGGTGATACTTCCCTGTCCGCTGAATTCCATAGAAGTTTCTTTGAAGCTTCTCCAATTTTCATGGAACACTGATAGGAACCTGAAATAAGGACATAAAGTAGGTAGGGATGCTTGATAAAGTGCTCTTAGTTAGCACTTTCTTCCCTCCTTTGGACAGATACTTTTTCTGCCAACCTGCAAGCCTCTTCCCAACCCTTTAGAATACCGAATTCCACACACTAATGGTTCATTTGGTTGGGAACAACTTATCTTGGGATTATCACCGAATAAGTTATCCCCTTATAAGTTATTCCATCACTAATGTATAAATGGTGGAATAAATAATCCAATGATTACCTAATATCTCCAACCAAATGCGAATAAAATAAACCTACATTTTATCCCAAGATTATTATAGCTTATACTGCACACCAAACGACTCCTAATTGGGTTCCTGCAGAAGTAAACTCAGATATGTAGTAGGAAGGAACCCCTATTCAGCAATGCCAAACCTGGGCAAGCAAATCAATGTTGACCATCTCACCAAAGGGAATGATCTCACGTTTTATAAGATTAATTTTGAGTCCTAACGCAACCTGAAACCAAATCAGCACTTGGCCTAGAAGTTGAGCTCTGACTGCATCACAAAAAAGTAGGGTATCATCTACAAACAAAAGTTGAGAAACCGATAAAGACCCATCACTAACCACAACACTACTGCAACACTGAAACTCTTAATATGTCTTTCCTAGACAGATTTATCCATCACCCTACCCAAAGATTCCATCACCAAAATGAAGAGCATAGGTGATAAAGGATCCCTTGCCTCAGTCCCTTCAAATTGCCAAAACAACCACATGGGTTACCGTTTAACAACACCGACTTGCACACTAAGGAAATACAAAAGCTGACCCACTTCCTCCATTTCTCCCCAAAACACATCTTCATCAATATGAATTCAAGGAGCCTCCAGTTTACATGGTCGAAGCCTTTTCAAAATCAAGTTTGCACAACACTTTGGTATACCCTTATTCCTTCTCGAATCTATCCCTTCCTTTGTCACTAAAGATGCATAAAAAATTTGCCTAATTTCCACAAAGGCATTTTGTGAAGAAGAAATTGTCTTATTGAAGACCTTCTGAAGTCTATTTGAAAGGACCTTAGATAAAATTTTGTAGATGCTTCCTACTAGACTAAAGATCTGTAGTCTCCGATACTCATGGCCCCCTCCCTCTAAGGGATAATGACAATGAAAAAAATATTCAAACTCCTGTTAAAATCCCCCCTCTCCTAGAACTCATCAATGGTTTGCATAACATCACTCTTCACTGTACTCCAATAATGTTGAAAGAAGCAAAAGTAAAACCGTCGAGGTCTTGTCTCCCGCATAGCACTCTACAAAGGGCTAGAGTCATTGCTGATATGATTTGACCCTACGCCCAATCACTTTAAACAAACATTCATATAAATGAACAATAGGCCCTTTTACTTCCTCCTCCCTTGTATGCCCTAACTCTATGAAATTCCTACTACTAGCAACAACTGCCATCCACTAAAAAGAAATTGTATTAGAATCTTCAAAATCATCTGTCTAATAGCTAAACATGAGAAAACAAACACCTTCCTTGGCACCTTAGGAATCCAAATCGACTTCACAGGAAACACCTTTTCCGTTCAATTGTTATTTCCAACTTATTTTTTGTGCTAACGGCAAATTAGCTAACTCTATATTCAACTTCTCTTTCCTCCCCTTCTCCCTCTCTTCCAACTACTCCCCCACCTAATTCATAATGTCTCTCATTTTCGCCTTTGCCCTCCCAAACACTTCTTTATTCCATATCCTTAAATTTTTTTAAAGCAATTTAAATTTCATCAAAAATGCACATGTCCAGAAGATGCATGTTGCAGAGATGAGGATGTTGAGATGGATGTGTGGTCACACCAGGAGTGACAAGGTTAGGAATGAGACCATTCGGGAGAAGCTAGAGGTGGCTCCGGTGGCTGATAAGATGAGGGAAGCGAGACTGCGATGGTTTGGACATGTGCACAGAAGGAGTACTGATGCTCCTGTTAGGAGGTGCGAGAGGTTGGCCTTAGGAGCTACACGGAGTGGTAGAGGTAGATTGAAGAAATACTGAGGGGAGGTGATCAGACATGATATGGCGGAACTTGATCTCACTGAGGGCATGGGCTAGCCAAACGGAAGGTCTCCCCTCCGCAACATAGCTACTCCACCACCCATTTGTTTTCTCCCCAAAATCACTCGCTTTTAGTCACATATGCTCAAATCTGAACGGATCTCTAGCCTTCTTCCTCTACTACAACCCATTTCGATAAAAGAACTTGTTTCATGCTAGGTGCCAACTCCTCCCTAGAAGTAGACACAGATGGAAGCAGAGTCCTCTGATTTAGACCAAGTGGAATTAGCTCCGGTCAAAGCTAAATTAATAAAAAAGAGGTTACCATAAACTCCGAGAACAAAGCAGAGTCCTCTGATTTAGACCAAGTGGAATTAGCTCCGGTCAAAGCTAAATTAATAAAAAAGAGGTTACCATAAACTCCGAGAACAAAGCAGAGTCCTCTGATTTAGACCAAGTGAAATTATCTCCGGTCAAAGGTAAATTAATAAAAAAGAGGTTACCATAAACTCCGAGAACAAAGCAGAGTCCTCTGATTTAGACCAAGTGAAATTATCTCCGGTCAAAGGTAAATTAATAAAAAAGAGGTTACCAATAAACTCCGAGAACAACTCTTCCATGGCCATTGAACCCCACCCCCACCCCCCACCCCATCTAAAGCACCTAAAGGTGAATACCCATCGGTACTTACCCTAGTCACACTTTTGTCCAATCCAAAAATAGCAGAAATAGCATTATCTAAACCCAAACATCCAACTAGAGAAGATTCTGCAACAAAATCAATGTTGGAAATTAAGCATCTCGTCCCTCCCTAATCGAAACAAGACCTTTATTGTGTCCCCAAAGACAAAGGGGTGTCACCAGTTTGATTTGGGCAAATATTGTGACTGCCAGGAGAACAAACATGACCACTCAGACTGCCTCTTGTTCACTGTAATCGAGGCCCCCACCATGCTGGAACAGTTATTCCAAGTCCCAACAACCCTATTCCCGACGGAAACAAACTTTTTGGCGTCAGATTTCCAGTGGACGAGGTCATCTGTATTATGAGTTTAACTCTCTATTTGTTGTATCATCAAATTCGATAGGGAACTGCTTTACATGTTAATTTATTTTGAAAAGGTTTGACAAAGAACATTAGTATTTCTTAGGGGTGTCTTGGGCTGGGTGAAAGTTTAGAGCTCTGTGTTTGTTGTAGTATTAGCATACTCATATAGTCTTTGGTTTAGGATTTTTAATTATAATCCGTGGTTTACTGTTATTAGGTGAATCCACCTTGTTGTTATTGTTATGGTTCCTAGCATATATGCTCCGCGTTACTTTGCTATTAGCAGTCATGTTTTTCTTTTAATTATTGCTTTGATTTGGTTGAATTGAGGGTCTTTTGAAAACAACCTCTCTACCTTGAAGAGATAGTGGTAAGGTTTGTGTACACTATAACCCTCTCTAGACCCCCACTTTGTTTGGGTTTTTTGTTGGTGTGTTTTAAGCCTAAATTGTGTGGTCCCAATGCATGGTTTAGTAATGCAAAATACATTTGCACCTGATTGTTATAATTTAAAGATTGTTATGTGATCATTAATAATTTAGAGATTGTTATACACGAATTATTTACTTTAAAGGAGCAGTTTTGACTTTGAATAGCAAATGCCTGCATTGCTAATTTAGTATTAAGGTTACACAAAATTGGAGCCAGAAAAGGAATAAGTGGAATATGGAAAAGTATTCTCTAAGGCTAATGTAATTAAGTGAAATTTCTTTTGTATAGTAGAAGAAAGGAACCCACTGTTTAGGTGCTCCTGATAAAAAGAAATAAGGTACTCTATTCCATTACATACTTGGATCGGGTTGAAAAATCAGACCCAATCTCTCTTGGAATCTTAAATATACTAATTAAGTCAATAGATATTAGATAAACTCATATTACAGAGATTCTACTATCTGAAGGAGCAAGTCTTCATGTAAAATGTAAATGCACTAACCTTGCTGGATATTAAAACATACAAGAAAATCAATTAGTGTACCTTAATCCATCACTTTCACATTGTTCACTAGTTCAATAAAAAATTTCAATTGATTTACCAATCTAGAGAACATGAAACATCATATAAAGATGAAACAAACAAAAAAACGACCTTAATAACATAAAAACTGCACAACCTTATATTTTGTGGTCTAAAACCTCATATAAATGGAATTGAAGACTAAAAACAAGTGACATAATAAAAAAGACAAAAAAATTCATATTAATCAAATGGATTGTTGGTAAGGTCTTTTTTAAGCATAGCTCCAATTTCAAGAACTCCAATTACCAATTCCATGTTAACTTTTGAGTTTAAGAACTCTCCTTCTCCTCTGGCTCAAGCACAACATTTAAATCAAACTTGAGATACTCGGCCATAATAGCGTTTCTTGTTTCTTCTAAAGCCTG
>DF358258.1:12441-26716 GCA_000787875.1 Solanum virginianum
GATTTACGATATCATTCACGAATATTTAGATATATGGAAATTAAGATTCCAGACAATTTCGAGGCATATTTTCAGGAATTTTTTGGGTCGTTTCAGGTGCAGTAGACAATCTAGTATTTAACTCTTGGAAGCTCCTCTCACATTCATCAGACCACTAATATTTGACCTTCTTCTAAGTCAATTTGGTCAATAGTGTGGATAGAGAAGAAAATCCATCGACAAAACTGCCATAATAGCTTACCAACCCCGACAAACTTCTTATATCAGTTAGAAAAGTCGGTCTGGGCCAATTTTTAACCGCTTCAACCTTTTGGACTTCTACCCTAATACCATCACTCGAAATAACATGGCCTAGGAAAGCCACTGACTTGAGCCAAAACTTGCATTTTGAGAATTTTGCATATAACTCATGGTCCTTAAGAGTTTGGAGGACAACTTTGAGGTGATTGGCATGCTCCTCCTCATTTCTCGAATACACCAAAATTTCATCGATGAACATGATAGCAAACATATCAAGATATAGCTAAACACCCTACTCATCAAGTTAATGACAGTTGTAGGTGCATTCGTCAACCCAAAGGACATGACTAAGAACTCAAAATGGCCATATCTAGTCCTAAAGGCTACCTTTTGAATATTACATTCCCTCACATTCAACTGATTGTAGCTTGAACTGATGTCTATCTTTGTGAAATAAGAGGCAACCTAAAGTTCGTCAAACATATCATTTATCCTTGGGAGAGGATATTTATTCTGTATCGTGACCTTATTCAGTTGCCTATAATCGATACACATTCTAAAAGAACCATCTTTCTTTCATACGAATAGGATAAGAGCACCAGAAGAAAAAATGCTCAGCATGATGAAGCCATTTTCTAACAAATCCCTCAACTGTTCTTTCAACTCTTTCAACTCAGCGGGGGCAATCCTATAAGGTGGAAATGATATAGATTGGGTATCGAGAATAACATCAATCCCAAAGTCAATCTCCCTATCAGGTTGGACTCATGGCAGATCCTCAGGAAACTCATTCACAATCAGGACTGACTCAAGAGTAGGAGACTCAATTGCATTAGACTTAACTTGCAATAGGTGAAAGACATAACCTTTGAAAATTAGCTTTCTATCCCTAAGATAAGAGATGAACTTTCCCTTAAGTGTAATAGAATCACCTTTCCACTCAAGAACTAGTTCATTTGAGAATTGGAACTTAATGATTCGTGCTCTACAATCAATGGAGTCATAACAGGCATGAAGCCAATCCATGCCAAGGATCATATCAAATTCAATTATCTCTAACTAGATCAAATCAATAAGAGTGTCCCTATGATAGTGGACACTACATAAGCTCTATAGATTTTCTTAGCTTGAATACACTCACCTACTAGAGTGGAAACATTTAAGGGTTCAAGAAGTTTCTTGGGGGTTCTATCAAATCTACTAGCCATATAAGGAGTGACAAATGACAATGTGTCACCAGGATCCATCAAAATATAGCTATCAAGAGTAGAGACTTAAATCATACCCATCATAACATTTGGGGAGTTCTCCTGATCCTAGTGACTACCCATGGCATACAAATGGTTTCTAGCTCTACTTGCACCAAACATAGTACCTTTCTGGGTTCCTCTAGTTTGCAGGGTTGTTCCAGAAGATTGAGCTTAGTCATCCCACTTTGGACACTCTCTCTAGAAATGACCCACTTGGCCATACATGAAGCATGCATCACTCCCCTTACAACATTTACCCAAATGTAACCTACCACACATACCATATGGTGGCTTACCCTGTGAACCATGAGCCATACTAGCATATGACTAAGATCCCAAGGCTCCAAAATTTTAAGAACTCTGATCATTCCTGTTTTTGGGGCAAGTGCACTAGAAAATGTTTGTGTTGGCCATGAATGGAAACTATTACCATTCCCTCTCTTTCCAACCTCATGGATGGATGTTTTGGCCCTCTTATTTCTAAGCTCTTCCCTATCATATTGTCTTTCCTTATCAGCTTGTTCTACATAAGTCGCAACCTCTTGATGTCCATATCGCTCACAAGCATAGCTCTCCTTCTGATGTTCTTTGGCCCTTTGTTTAGCCCATCAACATACATCCCTCATATCAGTAACCATATCCGGAGCATAGTGAAATAGTTGAGTAATCTTTAGACCATACACTTGCACAGTTATAGAGCCCTATTTTAGTTTTAAAAACTCTCATACCTTGGCCTCCCTCAGATTTCTTAGGAAGAAATGCCCCAAGAAAGCTGATGGGACCTCAACCGACATCCGTAAAACCAAGCAAGCTATTACTTAGAATCCCAATGAAATCCCCTCACCGGTAAAGAGGTGGTCTACTAGCCAAAGATAAAACATACTTTAGGAATGGGGCTTTCTCTCCTCTACCCTTCTTCCACTGATCAAACCATAGCCTGACCGTACCCTTGAGCTGGTAGGAAGCCAGTTCAACTCTATTAACATCAGCTACATGCATCAACTGAAACACCTTCTGAAGCTCCTCCATGTAGTTCTCAAGATCCTCATTTGATGTAGACCTTGTGAACTCTGGCAGATTCATCCTAAAAAATTATCGGACTCCAGATATGTCCTATACATCTTGTTGACCAACTCTTTGCCCCGAAGCAGATGTTGTGATAGCCTGGGCTAGAGTTTAAATAGCCTGGCAAAGCTCAATATTCGAAACCTCAACTTGTAGGGGTTGCTCAGCAGGGATAGCTAGATCTATAGGTTCATCATGTCCCTAAGGCTCGGGTGGGTTAACATTCTTCTTGGCAGGACGTCCTCTACCTCTATCGGCTTTTCTTGGAGGCATGATCACAACTCTGCAATGGGTAAAACATGAATTAGAAGAGAGATTTATAAAGTTTTAACTCTATCGCACGAATTGGTTAATGAAAGTAGTGTAACTATTCCTAATGTCATATAGCCTCCTACTTATAAACTGTGGTGCACAACACACCCATAAACAAGACTATACTAGATAGGACTTCATAGACTCCCTAAGACATAAAATATATACTCTGACACCAAGTTTGTCATACCTCGAGAGGGTACCCTAGATGTGGCCGGCACCCACATAATATTTCTAGTCCCCAAGCAAACCACATGGCGTCATCACATTCATTCACTCAACATATATAGCAATTCAGTGGAAGTATAAGATAACAAGTAGTAGACATTTTATGTTTCAAACATCATATCAAATAACTAGGCTAGTATGAAAGAAACTAGCTCACCAAGATCTCAAGTCAACAACTCAACTCTAGTATATGAAGCCTCTATCACTAATAAAATAATGCCAATGATAAACCCATACTACCTCAACTCAAATGTAAAGCTATTCTAGATCAAGACTTACTCTATAAAGCTAGATGAGCATAAAATAATGATCCTCCAAAGTAAGGGAGGCTCATCAACATTGCCAATTGCAATAGATCCTCAATGATGCGCTTGTAGATGATCTCTAGTACCTGGCTTTATTTTCTTCTTATTAGTTTTATTTTTTGATTTTCTTTACAGAATTTATTTTCATTACCAATTTTAGTTTTTGGTTTTGAAAACATGGTAGAATCTTTGTGATTATCATTTGCACAAAGTTTTGTTCTATAAAAGTTTGGATTTACAAACATTTTTCTCTACAAAAGTTTTGTTTACTACAAAAGTTTTCATTCAAAAAAATTTTTTGTTCAAAGTACTGTAGTAATACATGTTGAAAAATGGCTAGACACAATATGAATATGTGCTTAATTAGGTTGTAAATGTGTGGTAATACAAATTGTAATTTCGTATGAATTTTGTAAAAAGTTCTATTTAAACCATCCTGCCTACACCTGCAAAAGCTTTAACCCGCTTCAAAAATACTGCATCTAAATTATGAGAGTTAATATCTTATATGGTTTGTCACGACTAGGACCTCATGGCGAATAGAAACTCGAGAGTCCCCAAAGAAGCCTCAAAATATACATATTCACATCATCGGTTTAGAAGCATATACGAATAGTAAACACATAGTTCTAAGGGATGTGAAAGTAGGACTCATGCTAAGGAGATATCATAGGTGAAGGGATTAACAAGGATTCACATAACACATAGCACATAAAGACTAAGGGGCGGGTAACTATGACACACTCTTTAGGGGAAATATAGGACTTAAGATTGTCCACATTTCCATATCAAAACTTACATACTTATCATCATTCTCATAATCAATCCATAATAGTCATATCCAATAGATAACCACAGTCAGAGGCTTTAAATACAACATATAACATATAGATGATTCTACAAGAGTCTAAAAGATGCCCAACAATGTCTCTAGACATAAGATGGGATGGGGGCCAAGTCATGTCCCGTGCTCACCCTCAAAGTAAATAACATAATAAAGATTTCATAGGGAGAGGAATGGTGGCTTGCCCTTGAAAGATAGGACTCACCACAACAAATGTCTCAAATCTGATATAGTCATCAAACAGTGGAGGAAAGTAATCTCTAATCCCTAAGTGTTTAGCTTGTGTAGGCAAAAGTATGTTAGTACATTTGAATGTACTAATTATGTGAGATGCAATGTATATGACTTACCGAACCTGCATTCACTGTTAGATGGCAAGGGAACATAATATAAATAGAGGTGTATAGCAAGAGAGATAGTAAACGATATGTCATGATACTAATGATGCATGAAATGCATAAAAGCTCATATATATAGTGGGGATGGGACCTCAACCGACATCCGTAAAACCAAGCAAGCTATTACTTAGAATCCCAATGAAATCCCCTCACCGGTAAAGAGGTGGTCTACTAGCCAAAGATAAAACATACTTCATCTTACAAGCACCCCTATTTCGTATGAAGCAATCTTTCTTATGAGCACCCCTATTTCGGATAGGATTTTCACATTATATCATATCACATTACTCTTCTCTTTACGGGCACCCTCATTTTAAAAAATTAACCATCCTTACGATGGCCCCCATTTTGGATAGGATTTTCACATATACCTATGCTTCACACATAGTACAAGGAAAGGGATAGGGCCCTAATCCATCAATGCTAAGTCAAGAAATCCCACGAGAACACTTATACATATACATACTTTCAAAGAGGTAATAGTCAATTCAAATTCTTCCAATGCACATCAAGGCTCAATAGCAAAATCATAGTTTGTAATCATGATACTCAAACACAGGAATAGCTCATTTACATATACGAGATGGTGCAAGCACCAAAATGCACAAAGTGCCATAGCAATAGACATTCATAGGATCGCATTCTTGCCATAACCAATATCTTATCAGAATCATATACATAAACATAATTGGGCTTAACCTACCTCATAACTTTTATAAAATTCTGATGTTCATGAATGAATATGCTATGAATAAGATGAGAATAACATAGGTAACATAGATTCAAACCTAAATCAAAAACACATTATGTAATACAAGTAAAGGCATAAGTAAAACTCACATTTAAATCATAATATAGTTCACCCATGGACAAATCAAGTTTTAAAGGGGACGTGCATATTCATAACTTCATAACTTCAATCTAATTCATCATATTATAGCTTAAATCCACTTAAATTCATTAAATAAAGATTACCCACAAATCAATTGAATTTAATAAATCATAATATTGAATACCCATATTGAAAGTAAGTTAAAATCCATGAAAATCCCTTGAAAAGAGTTTGGGTCTTCTTAGTTGAAAGGAAGCAAGAATCAAAACCCACATACCTTAGCTAATGTAAAAGGTTCAAGATGAAATTTGGTGAAAAAAGAGCTTTTCCTTGATCCCCAATTTTAATTCCCACAAGAGTTCTTTGAGAGAGAGAGAATTGAGAGAATTTTAAACGTGAGGAATGAATTTGAATGAGAGGAATAGAGTTTAGGTCATTTAAAGGTCTTAAGATAGCATAGCAAGTCACAAAAGACCCTTAAGAGAAGCACCAATTACAAAAACCCCTTTTAATGAAGAAAATAACATTCCTTTTCGAGGGTCCCATGAGGAAGTTTGACGGTCTGTTCAAGGTTTGATGGACCGTGAAACCCCCTCGTGAGACCTTATTTATGTAAATTTCAGAAAACACT
This sequence comes from Solanum virginianum, assembly GCA_000787875.1. NCBI lineage: Eukaryota > Viridiplantae > Streptophyta > Magnoliopsida > Solanales > Solanaceae > Solanum > Solanum virginianum. The sequence goes on from DF358258.1 coordinate 18,547, forward strand.
GCACAAACGGGCATTACGAAAATGGGCATAACTTCTTGATCCAAAGTCAGAATGAGGTGAAAACAGATGCATTGGAAAACTAATTCAAAGATCTTTAATTTGATTGGTTGTAGACCACCCATTTTGTTTTGAGGTAAGAGATATGACCCTTTAAGTTTGACCCTTCTATTGGTTTATGAAACACTTGGCCAATGGAATTCCTTTGTATTTGGCTTGATGTAGGAGACCCATGATGACCTTAAGCCATATAAATAAGCTTGAATTAAAGGCTCAAAAGTGAGCTTAGCTTGAGCTTGAAGATTCCATACTTAGAAAAATTCAATGAAAGTACCCAACGGTTGGTGTCACGGTCCGTACCAAGCTATATGGACCGTGCACTTCTCCGTACCACCTCACTTAGAAAATTCTTCAAACAAAGTTTCGAGATGGTGATCCAATACTTAGAAAATATTTCACTTCGTAGACTGTACGAAAGGCCATATGGGCCATGTACATGGTCATGTTACCAGACTTGGCCCAAAAATTGTGGGATCCTAAGCAAAGTCTACCACACGACCCACCACATGGTCCGTGAAGTGTCATATGGACCCTGAGGGGTCCATGTGTGGTGTGTCTTAATTTAAAACTCCACTTTTTAAGGGCCAACACTCTTCAATAGGCCAAAGGCCACTCTATGGAACCTCCACACAGGTCGTGTAACCTCCCATGGACTGTGAGGTTCCCATAGAGCATCACCTTGGTCTAAAACTTCTCGAAATCAAAATTTTTATGCTCCAATGAGATCGTACAACTTACGAGTCCTTACATCATGTTCCCCTTGGGAACATTTATCCTCGAATTTGCAAGAATAAGGCTTGAAAGACTTGACTTAGAACACAAAACTTTAAATCACAAGATACAATGCATAATTCATCAAGTGAATTTATTAAAGTCATTAAAACTCATATCAAAATGTATTCAAATAGCTTAAAACATCATAAAAATCATTTTCATGCACATGTATGCATGCCATGTCTTGAGAGTTTAGAATGAAAAAATAAGGACCATTGAATAGGAAGAACCTAATACCATAGGCTTGAGTAGATTGGAAAGGATATAGGTATCGGTACATCATACTTGATTTCGCTCCCCATGTAGAACTATCCATATAATAATTCTCCAAAGTAACTTAACCGTAGCCATATCCTTGTTTCAAATTCGCTTCACTTATCTTATCCAAAATCTCAATCAGAACTTTCTCATTAGACAAGTTCTTCTTAACCTCAACACCTTCCTAAGGCATAATAGTACTGGTATCACTAACCAACTTCCTCAACATAGACCCATGGAAATTCGAGTTACTAGAGCTAAATTTTGAAAGCAAATCTAACCTATAAGCTACATTCCCAATCCGCTTCAATAATCTCAGAAGGACCTATACATCGGGGGCTTAACTTGCCCTTCTTTCCAAAATGCATTACACCCTTCATAGGTGAGACTTTCACATACACCCAATCACCAAACATTAAACTCAAGATCCTTCTTCCTAATATCCAAATATGTCTTCTAGCGACTTTGGGTCATCTTGAAAAATGACTACCAAAAGTGAGAAGTAAATTAGGTACCACGATCCGATATGATAGACCTAGGTGCACATGTAACCTCATCAACTTTTTGATGTATAACCTTGCATAACCTTTGGCACTAAAGGTAGTCTTGACCAAAAGAAAATGATCCGACTTAGTCATCCAGTCAATGATAATCCAAGTTGAGTTAAATTGACTTTGGGTCCGAGACAAACCAAACATAAAATCCACGTTTACATCTTCCTACTTCCAAGTAGGATTGTCAATATCTTCAGTCAATCCACCCGGACTTTGGCATTCTACCTTCACTTATTGACAATTAGGGCATTCAGATATAAACTTGGCTATACCCTTTTTTATACCATGCCACTTATACACCTCCCTCGAATCCCAATACATCTTTGTAGATCCCGGGGTGACCAAAATAATGAGAGTTATGGGCTCTACTCATGATCGTATCCCTAAGACTATCAACGTTTGAAACACACAATCGATCTTGATACCTAATTACACCATCTCCCCCTTGGGAGAAAACCTCTATCTTATTTTTGATAACAAACCTTTTCAATACAACCAATGATGTGTGTAAGTCTTTCTTAGCCCTAAAATCAATAACCATAAAAGACTCGACACTATTCGAAAAATGAATACCCCCAATCATTAGAGCTGGCCAACCTAAAAACTAGTCTAGCCAAACAGTAAACATCTTTTGTCAACTCTTTCTTTCTTTCATCAACATACGCCACACTTCCTTTAGATAACCTACTAAGAACATCGCCTACAACATTCGCCTTGCCAGCATGATATTGTACACTCATGTCATAGCCCCTAAGGAGTTCCAACCATCTCTTTTGCCTCAAGTTAAGATCCCTTTGATTGAAGACATAATGTAAACTCTTATGATCGATGAAGACATCAACATGCACCCCATACAAATAATGTCTCCAAATTTTCAAAGAAAATACCACCGTCGCTAATTCAAGCTCATGAGATAGGTAATTACGCTGATGCACCTTTAGTTGCCTTGATGCATAAGCTATCACTTTACCATGTTGCATAAGTACACAACCCAACCCAATTCGAGAAGCATCATAATTTACCACTAACCCATCTAAGCCATGCGATAAATTTAAAATAGGAGCTGACATAAATCGATCCTTCAAGGTTTGAAAACTCTCCTCAGATTCACCCAACCACATAAATTTAACCTTCTTTTGAGTGTACTCGATCGATATAGATACAATAGATAAGAAAACATTCACAAACCTTCTATAATAACTAGTCAACCCAAGAAAACTCTGAATATTTGAAGGAGCAAGATTGTCAAATAATGCACATCCTTCACCAACTCCCTTTTGACCTCATCTATAAAACCAACTACAACATCTTCCTTATTTGGGTTGCATTACGAGCCTAGAGTGACTTTTCCTATTCAGTAAGGAGGGATGGAGATAGGAAATCTCAAGACATGCTCTATGGCACAGTAAGAATCATAAAAAGTGAAACATTTCCTAAAATGCCTTGTAGCCTCCTACCCATAGATGTGGTGCACTTCACACCTATGAATAAGTCTTACTCGATGCGACATGTTGGACTCTAAGGGAAATTTATAAACCTAATGCTCTAATACCATCTCTTTTATGACCCAAACCTAGGGTCTAGGAGTGACATGGTGAATGGGAACCTGAGAGTCTCCAAACAAGCCTCAAAGTATCCATATCCACATCATCAGTTTGGAAGCGTATACGAATAGTAAATATATTGTTCTAAGGAATGGGAAAGTAGGACTCACACTATGTGGATATTATAGGGAAAGAGATTAACATGGGTTCATATAAGATGTAGCACATAAATACTAAGAGCAAGTAAGTATGACTTACTCTATGGGGGCAATACGGGACTTAGAATCTTCCACATTTCCACATCAAAACATACATACTTCTCATAATCAATCCATAATAGCCTTATCCAATAGATAACTATTAAGCATAGGCTTCAAATACAACACTTAAAGTCAATTTCATTTAGAAACCCTGATCTCTATCTTTTACCAATTAAATATAGATTGGATAAAAGTCAATAGAATATCCAACAATACCTTTAGACATAAGATTTGATGGAGACCAAGACATGTCCTGGGCTCACCCTCAAAGTAAATAACATAATCAAGATTTCATACGTAGAGGAATGGTGGCTTGCCCTTGGAATATAGGACTCACCACAATAAATGTCTCAAATCTGATCTAGCCATCAGATGGTGGAGGAAAGTAATCTTCGTTCCCTATGTTGTTAGATCATGTAGGCAAAAGTATGCGTTAGTATGTTTGAATGTACTCATTATGCAAGATGCAATGTATATGACTTACCAAACCTACATTCAATGCTAGATGGCAATGGCAAAATAATATAGAAAGAGATGTACAACAAGAGAGATAATATATGATATGCCATGAAACCAATGACGCATGAAAAGCGTAAATACTCATATACATTATGGGGATGTGACCTAACCGACATGAGTAAGACCAAGTGAGTTATTACTTGAAATCTTGATGAAATCCCCTCACCGATAAAGAGGTGGTCTACTTGCAAAAGGTAAATCATACTTCACCTTACGGGCACCCCTATTTCGTATGAAGCAACCTTTCTTACAGGAACCCTAATTTTGGATAGAATTTTCATATTATATCACATCATATCATATTATTATTCTCCTTATGGGCACTATCATTTTTGAGAATTAACCTTTCTTATGGGCATCCCCATTTCAGATAGGATTTTCACACATACCTAAGCTTGACACATAGTTCATGAAAAGGAAGAGGACCCCCAATCCATCGATGCTATATCATGATATCCCATGAGAATACTTATATATGTACATACTTGCAAAGAGACAATAGTTATTTCAAATCCTTTCAATGCACATTTAGGCTCAATAGCCAAATCATAGTTCATAATCATGACTTAAACATAGGAATAGCTTATTGACATATGTGAGATAGTGCAAGTACCCAAAATTCTCAAAGAACCATAGCAATAGACATTCATGTGATCATATTCTTGCCATAACCAATATCCTATCAAAATTATATGCATAAATATAATTGGGCTTAACCCACTTCATAATTTTTATAAAATATGATGTTTATGAATGCATATGCTATGAATGAGATGAAAATAACATCGGTAATATAGATTCAAAACTAAATTAACAATACATTATGTAATTCAAGTAAAGACATAAGTCAAATTCACATTTAAATCATAATATAGTTTACCCATGCACAAATCAAGTTTTAAAGGGGACATGCATATTCATAACTTCAATGTATTTCATCATATTAGGCCTATATGAACTGACAATCATTAAATAAACATAGCCCATACATCAATTGAATTAAATAAATTATAATATTGAAACCCATATTTATAGTAAGTTTAAATTCATGAAAATCACTTGAAAAGAGTTTGGGTCTTCTTGGTTGAAAGAACCAAGAATCAAAACCCACATACCTTAGATAATAAAGAAGATTCAAGAAGAAATTTGGTGAAAAAAGAGTCATTCCTTGATCCTCAAGCTTAATACCCACTAGAGTTTCTTGAGGCTGAGACTTGAGAGAATTTTAAATGTGAGGAATGAATTTTAATGGGATGAATAGAGTTTAGGTCATTTGGAGGTCTTAAGATAGCATAAGAGGTCAAAATGACTCTTAGGAGAAGCGACAATTACAAAAAAAAAACCATTAATGAAGCAAAATAACATTCCTTTCCATGGGTCCCGTGAGGAAGTCTCACAGTACGTACAAGGTTTGACAGACCATGAAACTCTCCCGTGAGACCTCACTTAGGCAAATTTTATAAAACACTACATAGATGTATTTTACAAAAATGGCATAACTAAAATGACCCCAAAAAGTGCTCGATAACGTGCCTTGGAAGTGCCTAGAATCGTGTTTTTCATATATCTAAAAATCCATTGGTTATTTTGAAAATCTGACTTCATATTCTGGCTTAGAGGGTTTGAATTAGGGAGACAAGGGTCTAACCTCAATTTTAAAGAAAAGGAAATGATTTATGAAATTCGCACTTAGTGCAAATTCTTGTGGGCATCCGCGACCACTCCATGACGCGGAGAGGTCTTATTTATGCACTGTCTTTCCTAGTTCACCTAGATTTTTCTAACTATTGGACCTATGTTTTCCCAAATGTACTTTCACCTATACATAGCCTTATTTCACCCTCATATCACCCAAAACATTCCTCAATATTTCCCCAAACACTTAGACTCATTTCTTGCCCTAAATTTAAGTCCCAAACTCAAGACCAATCTCAAGAATTTCTTCAAGGATCTTACCCAAGCTTCAAATCTCCATTAAAATCTTCTTCAAGAACTTCACCAAAGCTAAGGTATATGGTGTTGAAACATTGGGTCCTTCCACCCATGGTACCTAAACCCTATATTTACTAATATTGCATGATTTAAAGTAGATTTTGCATGTGGGTATTGTATATTGAGAAATTTACTATAATGTGATTTATGTTAATGAAAGTATGGTTGTCTTAGCATGTTTTGAGCTCTAAATTTTGGATCTAATATTGGATATGATGAGGGGGTTTTGATGTGAATGTCTTGGGGGAGTTGTAAGGTGATGATTAAAGGTTTTACCACTAATTTCCATGCATGATTTCATCTCTAAATTGCATGCTTTTATACCCCATTATACACCCACCAAGGGTTTGATAAAATATTCGATTATGGTTTCTTGAGGAATTGAAGGTTCAAAGCATGAGATATGATGTGTATGATGTTTTAATGATGAAATGAGCATATGGGCATGATGTATATATGTATGTTCTATATAATGTGTTATATTAGACCATGTTCGATTCGGGGGGCATAAGGGCCTGTATGACTATGTGAGGGATGAGCACATTGCCACCAGGATGTCCTAGTATTAATAACGTCTACTATGTGAGGGGTAAGTACCTTGCCACCAGGGTGTCCGGGTGTGAAAAGCATCTACCATGTGTGGGTTAAGTACCTTGCCACCACGGTGTCACGGTGTGAATGACATCTACCATGTAAGGGATTAGTACCTTGTAACAAGGGTGTCTGGGTGTATAAGTACCTTGCCACCAGGGTGTCCGAGTATGAAAGGCATCTACCATGTGAGGGGTAAGTACCTTGCCACCAGAGTGTTCGGGTCTGAACGGCATCTTCCATCCAAAGTTAGGATTCTAGCTTGGTCTCTTCTACATATATGATATCTTATATAAGTATGATTTACCCTAGCATATTTTACTTATGCATCGATCATTCATGCCATATTGTTATACTATGCCTATTAACTAATGTATGTATTTTGACCATGGAGACTGTTTGTTGTTGCATTGCATCCCACATACTTTGTACATTAAACGAACTAATGCATATTTTTTCCTACATGATATAAACATGTAGGGACCAGTGCCCTAGTTGATCATCCTCCTTATTCACGTGGTTAGGTCGGTGCTACTCTAAGCTTGTTAGTGAGACCTCCATTTTGGGGACCTCATTTTATGTTGATCTTATATTTGTAATGATACGTCTTTCTTATACTCTATGTTGACTATAAGGGTGATCCCTATAGGCCACTATCTATGTATTAGAGGTGCTTGTTGGACATACTATATATTTAAGATGAGCTTGACTCTTGTCTCTTATTTATGATGTTTAAATGAGTTCCCTTAGTCCATTGCCCTATTATTACTCTTTGCATCTTAATACGCTTCCGTGACCAATGATGCGTAATGGCAAGTTAAGAGGCTTGTTTGGAGTTCCTTTAGTTTCTCCATTCGCCATGTTACATCTATGCCCTAGTCTTGAGTCATGAAAAATATGCTATCAGAGCACTAGGTTGATTGATGCTCAGAGTCCAATACACCGCGCTGATTAGAGTCCTATTCATAGTTGTGAAGCGCACCATAACTATGAATAGAAGGCTATGAGGCATTTTAGGAAATATTTCCTTTCTTCATGTCCAAAGTCATTTTCTAGAGTTGTGATAAGTATTCCCCCTAATGATTGTTCTTTGCTATGCTAGATCATGCCATATTCTAGAGGAAGACGGGCCCAAACTCCTGAGGAGCAACCTACCAATGGTGAGCTTCGGCATGCTCATACTATGCTTGCCCAAGTGGTGGCTAACCAAGTCCAACAAGAGGCCCAAGACCCTTATGCTACTACCCCTAGAGCTAGAATAAGGGGCTTCATGAGGATGAATCCTCTAGTTTTCCATAGGTCAAAGGCGGTTGAGGATCCAAAAGAGTTTATTGATGAAGTCTACAAAATCTTGTCGATCATGGAAGTTGGGCCAAATGAGAAAGTGGAGTTGGTGGCTTACCAACTCAAGGGGATGGCCCAAATTTTGTTTGATCAATAGAAAGATGAGAAGGACAATGGTTATGTGGTGCTTTGGGAGGAATTCAAACTGGCCTTCATTAATCGGTTCTTCCCTCTTGAGCTTAGGGAGGCAAAGTTGGTTAAAGTTATGAACTTAAAACAACGTGGTATGAGTATGAGAATATGCCCTCAAATTTAATCAAATTTCAAAGTATGCTTC
>DF358258.1:44410-107178 GCA_000787875.1 Solanum virginianum
ATGTAGTGTCACACGGCCAGTTTGGTTCGGGTTTTGTCCCCAAGTGAGGATGAGGGTAGCTGATATCCCTAAGTGTCCTTTATGGACTAGGAGTGAGCATTTTGAATATTGGTGGAGTTGGTTGGTTGACTTATGCATGGGTTGTGTTTATAGGTTTCATGAATAGCATCTTAAAACCCTACCTTTGTATGTTTGTCATGGTTTCTAGCAATGAGTTATTGATTTATTTAGAGTTCGTGAATCATTTGGGGGATTGGTTGCTAAATATGATAAGTGTCCTTTGTGGATAACAAGAAGGTGGTTAGAATTCTTTAAGGATTATGATATGAGTATGCTTCAGTTCCTTTTTTGGTAATGCTAGCATTGTGGTTGGTACTCTAAGTACGATGCCTATGTGTAGCTTAACATATGTAGATAATGGTGGCAAAGAGGAGACTAGTGGATCCATCGATTGGCTAGGTTGGAAGTAGGTTGAGCAAAGTTAGGAATGGTATTATAGTGTCCTTGGTGATTCTGAATCTTCTTGGGTTAAGAGGTCTAGATCAGGCAAGGCCTTGATTCCTCCTTATTAGAGTTGGAAGCTTTGAGTGAGAAGATGATAGAGTAGAGGCCATCTCCCAAGGAAGGCCTTGATTCCCCCTTATTAGATTTAGAAGTTTGGGGTGAGAACATAATAGAGTGGAGGCTGTCTCCCAAGAGGGAGATGGTGGTTGTGGTACAAAGTGGACTAGGTGTGTTTAAGGTTGACAATTGAGTTGAGGATTGTGAGTCCTTATAGAGTGTAGAGGGAGGTTTGTAAGGTTGCATAATTTTGGGGATTTTCCTATGGATGTATATATGGTTAGTCTGGTTCTTCATGCTTCTAGGTGGATGGCATGTGTTGGTGACTCTAGTGTTATAGCACTCCTTGAAATTGTGGGTGATGTGGAGGACAAGTTGGCTTCAAGGAAGGTTCCGATGGAGGTGTTGGATGAATGAGTGGAAAAGTTGGTTAATGAGGATATGGTGTTTGTCAAGGCCCATTTGGAATAGTCACATATTCGTATGTGTTTCTCGGGGAGTTGGTGCAGGCATGGATAAGCAATATCTATATCTCCTTCATTCTATTCAAGCTTATGATGACATGTCAGGTCCTTTTTATGATTCCAAGTCTCAAGCTTCAGCCCTTATGTCATTGCATGCATTCAAGTTCATGTTAATAAGATTATGAGAATTTTGATGTACATGTTGAAATTTCCTTGGAACTCATGTTTATGTGCATTGTTGCATTCATGTTGGGTTAAAGTCTTTATGACAACTTTCCTTGTGTAAGTTTCTTTGACATTCGAGGATGAATGTTACCAAGGGAGAGATATTGTGACATCCTGTAACTCTATGTTCTTATGTATCCATGTTTCAAGCCTCAGTTGGTTAGGTTAGGGGTGTATTAGGTTCATGGGAGATTCCTAGTACCTAAATGAGTTCAAGACTTCCCAAATAATTGAGTTTTGGATGATTATTCATGCAAGGGTCAACTTTAAATAAGCATAACTTTTAGCACATTTGAAAATAGATGTCTCACGACATGTCAAATAAAAGCTCTTTGAGTTAGCTTTCCAACGCACTTAATTTAACCTTATTCTGATGTCGGATGAAGGGGTTATGATCGTTTTCATGAGACCCTCTTGGGCATGGTGTGAAACGGACTGCTTGAAGGCCAGTATGGCCTTTGACGGGCCATTTGGGGTACCTAGGGTTGGGAAAGTCCATTTTTAGCACTAATAAAGGTGACACAGCCAATGGTATAGGCCGTGTGGCTCACTACTGACTGTGGGGATGGCCACAAGGTGTGCCAAAGGAAGCTTGTTGGACTTGGGGAAAATGTGGCTAAGGTTGGTACCACGAGCATTATTGATGGGTCGTGTAGAGTGTGACGTTCCATGGAACCTAGGTATGTGGTGACCAGCAACATTTTCTTGTCTAAGTAAGGTGGGACAGACCAGTACACGGTCCGTGTGGCACTACACATTCTGTGAAAGTGGCCGTCAAAGTGACGTCGACGCTAACTTTTTCTCAAGTGTTCCAATTCCATTTTTCCTATTTAAGTCTTGCCTCAGGGCACTCCACACGAACTATGTAGTGTCACACGGCCAGTGAAGTCTCTAGTAAGATGACACTTTGCCAATTTTTCCATCCGTTCACTAATGGCATTTTCGTAAATGCTAAATATCGTAATGACCCTTTTTGACTTTTTAGGCTATCTTAACCTTCCTAGAAGACCTAAACTCGAATCTTAAGGACCCAATTTCACTAACCTCATTCGATTACACTCCCAAATCCTCTCAAGAGCCTCCATCAAGCCCCAATTCAAAATCAAGTAAACCCAATAACAATATTGGATTCCAAGATCATTTTCAAGCCTCCATTCTTCCCAATCTCAATTCTAAGATACTCTAGACCTAAGGTATGTTGTGTTGAACCATCGGGTCCTTCCACCCATGGTGCCTAAACCCTCTTTTAATTAGTATTGCCTGATTTAAAGTGGATTTTTAAAATGTATTTACTAGTATAAACATGTCTATGAACTATGTAAAAGCTATGTAAAGTTGTGACTATTTTGTTATGTTGTGAAGTTGAGTTTACAAATGGGTTTACTAGTATGAACATGTCTATGAACTATGTAAAAGCTATGTAAAGTTGTGACTATTTTGTTATGTTGTGAGCTATATATCTTTGATCTATTGTACATTTTGATGAGAGATTTTGTTGTGGATGTCTTGGGGGTGTTGCAAGGTGTTTATTGATGGTTATACAATAGAATTTTTTGCGTGATTTTATCTCTAAATTGCATGCTCTTTTACCCCCATTGTACACCCACCAAGTGTTTGATAAAATGTCTGGTTATGGTTTCTTGATAAATTGACGGTCCACAGCGTTAGATATGATAGGAATTATGTTGTGATGATGAAATGAGCTTATATATATGATTATTTCTATATAAAGTGTTGCATTAGACCATACTCAACCGAGTTGGGGGTTTGTACTCATCAACCATGTGAGGGGTTTATACTTTACCACCTAGAATGATTGGGGTGTGACATCATCAACCGAGTTGGGGGCTTGTACTCATCAACCATGTGAGGGGTTTATACTTCACCACCTAGAATTATTGAGGTGTGACAAACATCAACCATGTGAGGGGTTTATATCTTGCCACCTAGGATGATTAGGGTGTGACCATCATCAACCAACCAAGGTTGGAAAGCTAGATTGGTCTCTTCTTCACATATGATATTTTATATGAGCATGATTTACTCAAGCATATTTTACTTTAACATTGATCATACATGCCATATTACTATATTATGCCTATTGTCTATTTTTACGTATTTTGATTATGATGCCTATTCCTTGTTGTATTGCATCCCACATATTTAGTACATTCAAACATACTAACACACACTCTTGCCTACATGATATCACCATGTAGGAACCGGTGCTCAAGTTGATCATCCTCCTCCTCTACGTGGTTAGTCGGTGCTATTCCAAGCTTATTGGTGAGTCCTCTATTTTAGGGTCCTTAGTTTATATTGCTATAATTTATGTATTGAAACACTATCTTATGTTCTATTGACTGTGAGGGTAAGTCTGGTAGCTTTGTCTTGGCCGCCGCTCTATCTATGTATTTAGAGGTGTTTGTAGGATGAGCTGTATATTTATGATATGAGCTATGACTCATTGTCTTTGATGTTGATATTTTGACAAGCTACCCTTAGCCCTTGTTCTTTTTTCTTACTTTAGGCCTTTTATATGCTTCCGCGACCAAGGATGTGTAATGACAAGTTAAGAGGCTTACTTGGGGTTCCTTCGGGTTCCCCATTCACCGTGTCATGTGTAAGCCCCAGGCTTGGGTCGTGACAGGTTGGATAAACATGTGAAGAGGGAGTTCAAGGAAGCAATACTGATTTCAGTCATGGACATCGCAGAATCATAGTGTATGCCCAATAAACTAAGGAGGATAAGAAGAATGACCGAGAAGAACACTTGAGTAAAAAGCCAAGTCTATAGGGCATGAGCCTAGCCAGCACAAGTAGGATAAGGGAGATAGATCTTATTATCAAAAGAAGCATTTGAGTATGCACCATCATTAACCAGTGCACCAACCCTAAATATCAGGTATGATCAGAAATCTCAAGGGTAGTCGAACTTTAGAGCCAGTATGACCCTTGGCTCAAGAGCGAAACCACCTTGTGGGAAGTGTGGCAAGATATATTTAAGAGAGTGCAAGGATGTAGGAAATGGTTGTTACAAGTTTGGCAAGGCAAGTCACTTCCTGAGAGACTGTCTACTTTGGGGTAACAGAGCACAATCTTCCGCTACCATGCCACCGCCAAGGGGTAACCAAAAAGGTGCCACACTGGGGATAAGAGGAGGAACAAACTGTCTTTATGCAATAGAGAATAGATAGGACCAAGAGGTTGCACCAGATGTCGTGATGGGTATGCTTTGAGTCTTTACCTTCGACTGTTATGCTTTTCTTGATCAAGGGGAAACAATATCCTTTGTGATACCATATATGGCTAGGAAATTTGAGATTTCTCTTGAGAGTTTACTTGAGCCTTTCCCTATTTCCACTCCTGTTGGTGAGTCTATCATAGCCAAGAGAGTTTATAGAGATTATGTAGTGTCTATCTACTATAAGGATGCTCTTTTTCATCTTGTTGAGTTAAAGATGATTGACTTAGATATAATTCTTTGTATGGATAGGGTTCATGCCTTTTATGCCTCTATTGAATGTAGAACACAAACCGTCAAGTTTTCCTAATAAGCCTGTTATAGAATGGAGGGGATATTCTATTGCACCTGAAAGCATGTTATTTCCTATCTTAGAGCTAGAAACTTAATCTCTAAAGGGTGCATCTACCACCTCGTGTTAGTCAAATTTGATGATGTTGAGCCTCCCACTCTCAAGTTAGTACCAATTGTGAGTTAGTTCCCAGAATTGTTTCTCGAGGATCTACCTAGAGTCCCTCCTGATAGGGAGATCGACTTCAGGATTGATTTTCTTCTCGATACCTAGCTTATCTCAATACCACCTTATAGGACGGCCTAAGTTGAGTTGAAAGAGTTGAAGGAGCAATTGAGTGATTTGTTAGAGAAGGGTTTTATCAGGCCAAGTGTTTCTCCTTGGGGTGTTCTCATTCTATACGTTTGAAAAAAAAGATGGGTCTCTCAAAATCTGCATAGATTATAGGCAACTGAACAAGATCACAATCAAGAACCAACTTTATGGTGCCTCTTGCTTCTCAAAGATAGATCTCAGATCGGGCTACCATCAATTGGAAGTGAGGGAGTGTGACATTCTAAAGATAGCATTTAGGACTAGATATGGCCACTTTGAGTTCTTAGTTATGTCCTTTGGGTTGATCAATGGACCTGCAGCCTTCATAGATTTTATAAATAGAGTGTTCAAACCATATCTCTATATATTTGTAATCTTGTTTATCGATGGCATATTAGAGTATTCAAAACAAGAAGAGGAGCCTGTCAATCAGCTCAGAGTTGTCCTTCAGACCCTTAAGGACAATGATTTATATGCCAAGTTATTGAAATGTGAGTTTTGGCTCAAATCAGGTGCATTCCTAGTCCATATTGTCTCGAATGTTGGTATTAGAGCAGATGCTCAGAAGATAGAAATGGTAAAGAACTAGCCCAGGCTGACCTCTCCAACTGACATAAGAAGTTTCTTAAGGTTTTGGGCTACTACCTTAGGTTTGTTGATGAGTTTTCTTCACTATCTGCACCATTCACTAGACTGACTCAGAAAATGGTCAAGTTTTAGTGGTCTGAGGAATGTGAGAAGAGCTTCCAAGAGGTGACGACTAGATTGATAGCTACACCTGTTCTAACTTTGCCCGATGAGATAGAGGACTTTGTGATATATTGTGAAGTGCAAAGTTAGGTTAGGTTGTGTGTTGATGTAGGGAGGGAAGGTGATATCCTATGCTTCCAGATAGCTTAAGGTTCATGAGAGGAACTATCTAACCTATGATCTTGAGTTGGCGGTGGTGGTACGCCACTACTTATATGGAGTGCATGTGGATATGTTCACTAACCATAAAAGTTTACAGCATGTCTTCAGCCAAAGAGAGCTTAACTTGTGATAGAGTAGATTGTTGGAGTTGTTCAAGGATTATGACATAATCATTCTCTTTGACCCAGGTAAAGCTAACATTGTTACTGACGCTCTTAGTAGGTTGTTAATGGGTGGCACTGTCTATATGAATGAAGAAAAGAAAGTGTTGGTGAAGAAAGTGCACAGACTAGCTCGGTTGGGAGTTCAACTTGAGGAAAATAATGAGAGAGGAGTTAATGTCCAGAGTGGGTCTACATCATCCCTAGTAATAAAGGTAGAGAAAAAAGATTGAAATCCTATCATACTCCAATTGAAAGAGGCTGTCTAAAAACAGAAAGTGATGGTCTTCTCCAAAGGGGGAGATGGGGTATTGAGGTACTAGAGTTGGTTATGTGTCCCTGATGTTCATGGGGTAAGAGAGAGAATCATGGTCGAAGCTCATAACTCAAGGTATTCCATTCATTCTGCTCTACCAAGATGTACCACAACTTGAGGGAAGTCTATTGATGGAGTAGTATGAGGAGAAATATCACTAACTTTGTTTCTAAATGCCCGAACTATCAACAAGTCAAAGTAGAGCATCAATGGCCATGTGGATTGGCACAGAACTTTGAGATTCCAAAGTGAAAGTGGGAGATAATCAACATGGACTTCATTATTGGTCTACCAAGGTCCTATAAGCAACATGATTCAATATGGGTGATCATCAATAGGATGACCAAGTTGGCTTACTTTTTGGAAGTCAAAACAACCAACACAATGGATGAGTATGCCAAGTTGTATATCAGAGAGATTATGAGGTTGCATGAAGTTCCATTTTTCCATAATCTCTGATAGAGGAGCTCAATTCACCTACTAGTTTTAGAGATCCTTCTAGAAGGGATTAGGTATGAAGGTAAATTTGAGTACGGTCTTTCATTCGCAAATTGATGGCTAGGTAGAGCACACCATTTTGACGTTAGAGGATATGTTGAGTGTTTATGTCCTTGATTTCAAGGAGAATTGGGATGACCATCTGCCATTGATTGAATTTGCATATAATAATAACTATCATGCAAGCATTCAAATGGCCCCCTATAAGGTCTTGTATAAGAGGAGATATAGATCGCCAATCGGGTGGTTTGAGGTAGGAGAAGTAGAGTTGATTGGGCCTAACATAGTCAACTAGTCCATGGTTCAAGACTACATAAAGCAGTCAAAAGTCTTACACCATTATGAGGAGAAGGGACTTGGAGTTCGAGGTGGATGATTGGGTGTACTTGAAAGTGTTACCTATGAAGGGTGTCATGAGGTTCAGGAAGAAGGGAAAGTTGAGTCCTTGTTATATTAGTCCCTATCAAATAGTAAGGAGAATAGAGAATGTTGCCTATGAGTTATAATTGCCTTCCGAGTTAGATGGAATTCACCCTATATTCCAAATGTCGATGTTAAAGAAGTGCATGGCAGATCCTGTCTTGGTGATCCCTATGGAGAGCACCAGAGTAAAAGATAGCATGTCCTATGAGGAAATACTAGTCCAAATCCTTGATCGATAAGTTCTCAAGCTGAGGAACAAAGATATAGCTTCTGTCAAAGTCCTATGAAGAAATCGATTCGTTGAGGAAGATACATGGGAAGCTGAGGAAGGCATGAGAGCTAAACACCCATATCTATTCATGCTCACTGAGGAGATTATTGAAGATAATGTCCCTATCCTTGACTTAATCAATGTTTTTTGAGTTAATGTATCTATCCTTGGGTTTCAGTAGAGTTTATTGAGATAAATGAGGAGTCGGAAGAGTCTAAATTGTTGAGTGAGTAATGAGATGAGTCTAGAGCCTATTCATACTTTCACACCCACTTCTGCTCGTCATTAGAGGACGAATGATCCCACGAGGTAGATAATGTAATGCCCATTAAAATTACCAAAATACCTCTAGAGGAGAGACGTGGGCACAATGTGTCTTCCCATGCTCCGTTTGCAAATTCGAGGCTAGACTTTCAATCGAAGGTGATATCCTATGCTTCCAGATAGCTTAAGGTTCATGAGAGGAACTATCTAACCTATGATCTTGAGTTGGCGGTGGTGGTACGCCACTACTTATTAAGTGAAAAAAAGGGCTCATTCGCTTTTTAGAGCAACTAGATTGAAACATTATTTTTTGATTCGAAAACCAAAATTGTGTGAGTATGCATTAGGGCCATGATGCACCTTGGTCAAAGACCCATACTTATATATATTTTATAATTTTTGACGGAGATTCAAAAAACTCATTCATAGAATTTTTATGAAAAATTATAGTATTCCTGGCATAGTCCACGCCATGGATTAGGGCTTTTTAAGTCAAATTTTTCTTTTAATTCATGAGGGGCATTCTCAATATTTTTCAACCCCTCATTAACATAAACCATGATTAATTAAGTCATTTTTAATCAAAAAAGGGTTTCTAAACCCCATTCTAAAGTCCCAAACGCGCAAACTAAGTTAGAGTTCTTGAAAAAAAAATAAGAGGAGGAGTGAGCATTTCGAGAGCACGGCCAAAGTTTTCTTCTATTTTAGGTATGTAAGGATATCTAAAGCATTTGATTATGTTCATCCACATGCCCCTTCATCTCCTACAGTTAAGATTTATGAGCGTTAATTGCATATTCTAAATCCTGTGAATCTTTGAGTCCCAAATTCTTATACATATCAAAGTTCTCACAAAAATATTTGAGTTAATTTATGAATTGTATTGTTATTACCATGAAATATGCACGTGATTCGAATGCTTGACCCCCATCCCTAAAATGAGTAATTTCTTTTCTTGCTACTAAATTGAGAATTGTGAATCTTACTTACTAAATCAAGTAAATTAAACCTAAGAAGTATGTTTCTTGTTTCGTCTATGCATTGATGAATGTCTACTATGTCTTATGTGTTGAGCGTGGATGATATGATGTCACATGACCATAATTTGTGAGTGTCTAGCATTATGTGAATTAGAGTCTTGAGTTGCATTAGATGAATGATGGTCCTGAGTTATTGAGTTGTTGAGTAATTGAGTTAAGTTGTTGAGAACAGAATTGACTTGATTGAGATGAGTTGAAGAGTTGAGCTTGAGTTAATTTTCATGAACACGTTTTAGTCTTGGAAGGAGTATTAAGCACCGAGTTGGGTGATTAAGAACCTAGCAAAAATGTTTGGTTGGAGGTCTCGTCCTTCAGCTCCACAGCTGTATGGGGTGTCACGATACCACCACATAAGGTCCACTCCTTTTTTACCTTAGCTTACCTGGAAAAAGTTTTAAATGATAATTACAAAGTAATACTTACTGGCCTGGCTGAAAATTGCGCTTGATAATACGACGATAGATGTGGAAATGACGTCTTCTTGTTGTACATCACCATAAAAATGGTAGAGTGGAGAGTTATTTTGGTTAGAGAAACTTCTAAGAAAACACTTGAGTTGAGCATATCATGAGTCTTTCAAACTAAGTTACACTAATTACTAAATCTATTTAAAAGGCATGGTTTTCAAACTTTAAACTTAGTCTTAAGTCATATGTATTAGTCTGAGCCTTACCTATTTTTTGAGTGATTTTACATACCATACATTCAACGTACTGACACCGCTCGATATTGCATCATTTCATAATGCAGATACAAGCGATAGAGGACTTTAGCAGGTGCATCGTTGAGGTTTAGAGTCCTGAGTTCGAGAGCACTAGTGAACCCTCCTTACTATCGAGAGGAGCCTGCCTTTATTTATTCAGTTTCCTTATTTGCTTGAGTTGGGTAGCCATGGCTTGTCATGGTACCTTGTATACATTTAGATGTAGAGGCTTCATAGAGTTAGAGTGTAGCATTATTGAGTATATCATATTCAAACCTGACTTATTTGCGAGACTAATTATGATATCTCTGTCTTTTCTTTAAATGTTATCATTGAGTATTCTTCCGCTGTTGAGTAAGACGCGACAATGAGGCCAAGTGGTTTGCTCGGAGACTAGCAATAGTTTTTGAGTGTCGGTCATGTCTAGGGTACCCTCCCGGGGCGTGACATTATAGTTAAGTCTTATTAAATATAAGATTTTGTAATATCAAATTTTGCAATACCCAATAATATGGCTTTATAAATTTAACAATTTTAGCATAAGATTACAAAATTCCCAATTTTCCCCAATTCAGTCTCAAATTCGGCCTAAGGTTTGCACCCACAACTATCAAGCACAAAAATTCCTTAATCAAAGAAATAAGGTCAAAAATCTTAACACTCAAGAACAATTAACCACTAATAATCAAGCAAAACATGTTTATCCACATAAATTCACCCTAAGAAGCACCGAAAGAGTTAAACTCTGACAAAGAAAAATAAAAATAAAAGAAGAACAATTACTTGACTTGAGGAATGCTAGTGAGATGATGAAAGTCTTGAAGAATCTTGGTGTGCGATGCGGATGTGTTTCAATTTTTCGTGTTTGAGGGAGAAAGATAGAGAGAAAAATGAAAATGAGGGGCTTTAGGTCGGGTTATGCTAAAAATATGGAAAAAAATAATTGGTGGGGGGGGGGTATTTAAAGGGTGGGATCTCATCGGAGTAAGGGAAAAATAGTGTGTGCCCACATCCATGCAGTGTTACACTAACTTTACCTTAATTTTTTTCGATTTCACCCAACTTTGCAGCTGGAAATAGTGCCACTCCATGACCATGGCGTGGACAACCACTGTTTTGGAGCTAGAAAAAAATATTATTTTGAGCTTCGGACCCCAAAAAAATCTGCGAACACGTGAATATGCTATAAAACACTAAAATAAGTTAATTTGGGCAAAAAATACAAAAAAATACCCAATGGATTGTCGGGAATTGATGATGCAAAAAATCACATTAAAATATATGCTGGTCCATGACACGCCACTGTCACGAACATGTATATATAGTATCTATATATACTATATATGTGTGTGTGTGTGTGTGTGGGTGTGTGTGTATAACAAAACTAAATACCATTACCTCATCATGGATTGCCTCCTGTACAGCGTCTGATTTACCGTCATGGAATGACGCCTCATGTTATCACTCATCATTCACCAACTCAATGGTCTCTTCAAATCTGCTTATGTCTTCACCATAATAATGTTTAACACATTGACTGTTTAGCAAAAATGTTTGGTTGGAGGTCTCGTCCTTCAGCTCCACAGCTGTATGGGGTGTCACGATACCACCACATAAGGTCCACTCCTTTTTTACCTTAGCTTACCTGGAAAAAGTTTTAAATGATAATTACAAAGTAATACTTACTGGCCTGGCTGAAAATTGCGCTTGATAATACGTCAATCGTGCCATCTTTTTCTCTTTTCCTTGTAAAAATTTGCATTCTCGTATGCTTTTAGCCAAAAGTTTTCCAACTCCTCCAACTGTTCCAGCCATTTTCTTCCAGCAAGCTCCACGTCTTGATTCAGCCTTTTGATTGCCCAAGATGCTTGGTGCTCGAGCTTAATCAAAAGATGACAAGCTTTACCATACACTAACCAGTATAGAGATGTACTGATTGGGGTCTTTAAGCTATTTGATATGCCCTAATGCTTCATCAAGCTTTACAGCCCAATCTTTCTAGTGACATTCATATTTTTTGTAAGATTTGCTTAACCTCTTGATTTGACACCTCAATTTGTCCACTTTTCTGTGGATGATAAGTTGTAGCTATCTTGTGCCTTACTTAATATTTAGCAAGAAGATTCTTCATAGTTTTGTTAATGAAATGTGTACCCCCATAATGATGGCTCTTGGAGTTCCAAATCGAGTGAAGATATGCTTTTTTAGAAGCTCGCTTACCACCTTGAAGTCATTGTTAGGTAGAGCTGCCAATTCCACCCATTTTGAAACATAGTCAAATGCTACCATGATGTAGTGATGGCCAAAAGGATAGTAGGAACATACCCATGAAATCTATATCCCAAACATCAAAGATTTCCACCTCTAAGATATTGTTCAGGGGGATATCATGCCTTTTGGAGATATTGACGTTCTTTTGTCAAGCATCGAAGGCCTTCATGAACTATACATCATCATTTAAGAGAGTGTGCTAGAAGAAACCTGATTGCAGTACCTTATAAGCTGTCTACTCACCTTCATGATTGCCCCCATAAGGAGAAGCATGACACCTCTCCAAGATCTTCCGCATCTCTGCCTTAGGAACACATCTTCTTACCAGTCAGTCTGCCCTTTGTTTGAAGAGATATTGCTCTTCCCAGATGTAAGCCTTTGAATCATGAGCTAGCTTCTTTCTTTGCTGATACATAACATTCGAAAGAAATACCATACTCACCAAGTAGTTCACTGTATCTACATAGCAAGATAGCTCTTCTATTTCTAGTGCTGGCCGCTTCTCATTTGGGAACTCTTTCTTAATCTGCTCACCTATGTGAGCATCATTCTCCAATTAGGATAAGTGATCAACAATTTGGTTCTCACACCCCTTACTATCCTTAATCTCAATATCAAACTCTTAGAGTAGAAGGATCCAATTAATTAGTCGAGCTTAGCATCCTTATTGTTGAATAGGTTCACTCTGGCTTGGTCGGTGAACACTATGAACTTAGTGCCTGCTAAATATGATCTAAACTTGTCAAATGCATATACTAATGCAAACATCTCTTTCTCAGTAACTGTGTAGTTCCTTTAAGGTATATCCAGAGTCTTGCTGGCATAGTATATGAGTGGAACACCTTTTCTCTGTGCTGGCCCAATATTGCACCTACAACCATACCACTAGCATCATACATAAGCTAGAATAGGAGCCCCCAATCAAGTGCTATCAACATTGGGGCTTCAACAAACTTCTTCTTCAATAACTCAAAAGCCTGCAAACAAGAAGCATCAAAGTTAGAGGGTACCTCCTTCTCCAGGAGAGCACATAATGACTTTGCAATTTTTGAGAAGTCCTTAATAAATCTGCAGTAGAACTCCGCATGTTTGAGAAACTTTTGGACTCCCTTAACCAACACCGATGGAGGTAGTTTCCCTATCACCTCAATTTTTCCTTGTCCATCTCTAAACCATATTTTGATATGTTGTTCCCTAGGACTACCTATTTCTTAACAAAAAAATATCATTTCTCCCTGTTAATAACGATATTAGTCTCCTCATATCTTGCTAACATTCTATCTAGATTTTATAGGCACATCATAAAGAATTCACCAAAGACAAAGAAATCATCAATGAACACCTCCAAAGCCCTCTACCATGTCATGGAATATGGCTATCATGCACCTTTTGGAAAGTGGTTGGTGCATTGGACAAACCAAAAGGCATGCTTTTGAAAGCATAGATTCCATATCGATTGGTGAAGGTCACCTTCTCTTGGTCTTTTAGTGCAATAGTGATTTAGTTGTACTTTGAGTGCCTATCCTAAAAGTAGTAGTATTCTTGTTCAGCAAGTCTATCAGCATCTGATCAGTGCAGGGCACTGGGTAGTGGTCTTTTCGGATGGCGTCATTCAACATTCTATAATCCATGCAGATATGCTACCCTATCACCATTCTAGTTAGGATCATCTCATTTTTATCATTGGTGATGATCATCATCTCTCCTTTCTTGGTTAAACATTGCGCTAGACTTACCCACTTGCTATCTAAGATGGGGAAGATGATCCCACCATCCAACCACTTGATCACTTCTTTCTTTACTACCTCTTTTATGATTGGATTTAATCTCCTCTGTAGTTGGGCCACTGGCTTATGACCTTCTTCAATTAAAATCCTATGCATGCACAGGGTTGGGCTAATGTTATGATATCTACCATTTGCCAACCTATTGCTCTCTTTCCCTTCTTTAGAACAGCCACAGCAACATCCACCTAGGTTGCAGTCAATGAAGCAGACAATATTATAAGTAAAGTATTATTTTTACCAAGAAATTCATAACATAGATGTGATGGCAACTACTTCAATTCAAGCTGAGGAGCTTCTTCAACTAAGGATTTAGGTGGTGGTCCTAACACCCTGTTTAATGGTTCAGGTACTTTCTTTGGCAAGCTGACATTGTGAGTGTTCAGCACACTTTCTATTTCTCTGGCCTCTAATTTATCCACTAGCCCTTGATTCAGTGACACTCTAGCTAATGGGTCTATTAGTACCACTTGGCTCACTGTAGCTGCAGTATGTACCACTATGATGGTTGTCAAATCTTCATATGCAGTCAACAACTTTATCACTTTCTAGACATCAAACACCTCAACTTTATCATAGGCTCTCATAGAGAGACTCCCTGCCACTACATCAATCAATGCCCCTCCTTTAGCTAGGAATGGGCGTGCAAGAATGAATACGACATCAGGATCTAGTTCAAAATCCTAGATGACAAAGTCTACAAGACAAATGAAAGATCCCACTTGGACTAAGACATCCTCAATCACACCATCTGGCCTTGGCACAAAATGATCCGCCAATTATAAGACGATGGTGATGGCCTTCAGTTTCCTAAGGCCCAACTTCATGAACATAAAATTAGGCATGAGGTTGATACTTGTGCTCAGATCACACAAACCTCTTACGTTCAGATAGTTATCGATGGTTACTTACACAGTAAAGCTCATAGGATCATTCCAATAGTTGGCAAGTGAGATCTACTAATAATCATGGAGCTACAAGCCTCTGTGAGTGTCACAATCTCATATTTAGCAAACTTGTTCTTGTTGACAACAATTCCTTTACATATTTTGCATACTTCGGGATACCTTAAAAAACATCAATCAAAGGTAAGTTAATTTTTGCTTGTTTTAGGAGCCCGATGAATTTTTGAAATAATCATCCTCCTTTTTCTTTCTTAGCATTTATGGAAAAAAAGGGGGAGGTTTAAGCAGTGAAGTTGCCTTATCAGTGGTTGAGCTAGGATTTCCAGCCTTACTAATCTTTGCAGTGCTTTGTTCATCCCTATCATTCTTCTTTGGGACCAACTTAGTCTATGGCCTTCCAATTCTCGTGTTGAATGCATTAACTTGCTTTAGGTTGGGGTCAGTGGTACCTGGCAGGCCTCTTTGAGGCCTAGAGTTCATAGTGCTACCAGTTGCCCCAACTATTTCTCCAAATTCTAGAGACCTTGCTTGTTCCTCTGATTATCCTCTTATTGTCTATTCTGGTTTGCTAGAATTTGCCTCAATACCTTACTGGCAGTCATATTATTTGGATTAGCCTACGTTGTAGGCTGCTACATCTACTAATTGTAGTAAGTATTGCCACCTTGTGGCCTCTACAAAGATGGCCCCTGGTTTTTCTGATTACCACCCCAAGAGAATTTAGGGTGGTTCCTCTAATTTGGGTTATATTAGTTCTCGAAACATTGATAGCCACCTCTATTGGCATTACCCACAGCTTCTATATTAGCTCCACACAACTCAGCAATGTGGTCACCTCCCCCACAAACATCACACCAGCTATTTTGTTGTTGTATCATATTTACTGTGGTTGGTTGTTGACCTATGGCCACCGGTGCTTGCTGTTGTTGACCTAAGCAAGGTTGTTGAAGTGAGTGGTCATTATGTTCTGCATGTCTAACATCCTAGCTCGAAAGGCTATTATAGCATCAACCTCCAGCACACTGGCCTGCTTTGGGACTATCAATCGGCTTGATCTTCTATTCCACTCTGGATTTCATTATGCAATCCGATTGAGAAGAACATATAATTCATCATATGTCTTATCCAATACCTGTCCACCTGCAACAGAATCAAGAAGAATCTAGGTGTTAGGTTCTAATCCCTCAATAAAGGTATAGACCAACACCGTGTTAGCCTAATAGTAATGGGGACAATTTATTAGAAGAGTTTTAAACCTGTCCCAAGGTTGATATAGATTTTGTCTGAGCTTTTGTTTGAAGCTCAGAATCTCACTCTTGAGTTTGGCCGTCTTGCCAAATTAGAAGAATCATGCAAGGAACTTAGAAGCAAGATCATCCCAAGAAGTGATAGAGTTAGGTGGCTCAACATGTAGCCACCTTCGTGCATCCCCCATCTCTGTGAAGGGAAATAAGGTCATCCTCACATAATCTCTATTCACCACCGTGAGGATGAAAGTATCAACAATCGCCAAGAAGTTCTGAAGATGGATCTGTAGGTCTTTATATGGTAGCTCTGTGAACTATTTAATAGAGTGTAGTAACTGCACCATATTCTACTTAAGTTCCCACTGACCATTGAGCTCCGGCGTAAGAGAGCAGGTAGTGACATTAGTGGTTCTCAAAATTTCCATATTTCGAGCTGGCCTCAGCGTCAGTAGTCTAGGTACTAGTGGTGCACATGGATTTCCATTTGCCATTTCCTCTCCAATAGGATTAGTTTCTCCTTTATTTTCTTCTCAATCCTCCTATTTAATGAGTTCAATTGGCGGAGTTTGAAAATAAGACCCATGCTCTCCTTTTTGATTGATGAAAGTAAGAATCCTGATCATCCAGTTTAGTAGTCAATTACCTATAAAACAAGCATGACTAAGAACAAATGTAGCGCACACCACAAATAAAATAACTCATAAAATCAATCAATTTAACTTTGAATCCCTGGCAACGGCACCAAAAACTTGGTGCTCCCTAGTGCACGCAAGTGTATGTGGTCAAACAACTAATAGTGTGGCTCTGATTAAGGGGCCAGGATGTTAAACCCGAAGGATTTAAATGAAATTGGTAAACAATCCAAGCTATTATGTTTGACGTGTTTTTAGTAAAATAATAAAGAGATTTGTGAAAAGAAATTAAATAACTAAAACTAATTAAACTTCTATTTAAATTGGTTTTTATTGTTAAATATCAATTATAGCATAATTTTGGGATTGTAACCTTAACGATGTTATTTTAGTCTCAAAGATTGCACCTATGTCTAGGTTTTTAACTACTGATTCACAAGGTTAAAATTACCTAAATAGGGTTGCACGCCTCTACCAGCCTATCGTTATTGACCGCCTAATTACATTATTGAGCGGAGATAGATAGAACAATAAAAGTGCTTTAATGTTATCTTCCCATACTATGAACCAAGCAAGGTGTAAGGGTAGTTGTCACAAATCTCTGATACATTAATCAACCTAGTTTCATAGTCAAATAAGCTACTTATACTACTGTGTTCTATCTATTCCAACATCTCTCGAATCCAGAATACACAACAAATTTACTCCCTTGTTGATTAGGCTTTGAAGTATAGATTTAAGTAATATAGGTGTAGTCCAAAGAAATCCATTCATAAATGTCTAAAATTAAGAGCTAAATCATTGTCTGTGGCTACAGCCCCAGAATATGGAAAATTAACCACTCATGGTACATTTATACATCACGAATGGACTAAAAAGCATTAACAACAAAGAAATAATGATGAAACTAAAAAAAATAACTTTATAAAAAGGTTTACAATCATCTCCTCAGTTCTTCCCCTGAAAACCTAAAATTTTTGATAAAATATAGCTTAAAATCTCGTAACTCAATTTTTTCCTTCGCATTCATCAAGTATATGTCACGAAATAACTATTTTAAGTTGGATTTCTCATGATTTTGCTAATTGGACTAACCTGACCTTTCTTGCACAAGTCCACATGGCGGACTATGCTTCGTTTTCTTGCTTCGCACCTTTTTTTTTCTTCCTTTTCAGCTTGCACAGCTTTTCCCTTGGTTTGCGATGCATGCTTGAGTATATTTTCTAAGTTAATTGACTTTTGTTCTCTAAATTCTGGGATGTGTTCTTTCTCCCGATCCGGGTGTGACTCCGGACTAGCTTAATTCGATCAAAACCTGCAAAAACACAACCAAATGGTGCACATGGCCATAGATTAGTAAAATAAGAGAAATCAAACAAAATAAACCTACACTCTATGAATTTACCATTTAGCTAGGCTATATTTATTAGTATTTTAGGCTAATTCGACATATAAATACGCCTAAGATCATTGATTATCATCACAAATTTGATTTACTGAATGAATATTTTTACATGAGTTACTTCATAAGCCTTATATGTTATTTTGTGCAAGAATGCATGAATGAACCTAGGGATTGAGTTTAGAGCCTTGACATGAGTATGTTGATTATGATTGTGATATGAGTATGATGATGAGTTAATAGAGATTGATGATCCCTTGAGTATTCATAATTGAACTCCAAAGTCTTATCTATTGACTTTTTCTTAATAATGTTCTGAGTCCTTGAGTTTTTAAATGACAATTGAGTTGATGAGATAATTGAGATGATAGGTCGAAAGGACCCATTTGAGCTTGAGTTAATAATATAATGAAAATTTTCTATGGGACTAGTTGAAATGATTAGAGTCTCTATGAGACTAATTGAGATGATTGACTAAGGAGGATGAGTTGTGAGTATTGAGTCTTGGGAGCAGTATTAAGCAACAAAATGAGTAAGAGTAAGTCCCACTCGCACTATTAACTACGTCTCCAAGCATAGGTGAGGAACGAATCATTACATTAAGTCTCTTTCTTGAGGCAAAGTCCCTGAAAGAAATAGAGGACTTTAGAGGCTAGATCCCTTTAGGATCCAAGTTGTTCTTTACTTGGCAAGTACGGAACGACTGTGGCAAGATTAGCGGGATTGCTGTACAATTACTAGCTCATAAATGATTGTTCTCGGATAAGAGAAACTCCCATATAGGCCCCACACTGATAGTACTTTGAATTGAGTTAAGTTATGAGGTTTCAGTTGAGTCATGAGGTTTGAGTGTTGTTGATGTGTCATTTGTCTACTCTTTATTCTTTCTTGAGATGGACATTTGATAGTTTGATTGAGTATCTTCTGAGTTGATGTTATTCTGTATTATTCTGCCTTTATCTATTTCATTTAGTCATTTTACATACTTGTACATTCTATGTACTGATGTCCATTTGGACTGCATCATTTCATGATGCAGAGACAAGTATTAGAAATCATCAATAGGTGCTTCGTTGAGGATCTATTCGCACTTAGCTGATCGGTGAGACCTCCTTGATTTTGAAGGATTTCTATATTGTTATCATCTAACTTGTGTTAGTACTTTGTTTTCCTTGAGTTGGGTAGCCATGGCCTGTCGTGGTACCATCTAGATGTTAGAGGTAGAGGCTTTATAGACATTGAGTAAGGATGTTGTGTATTGCTTCTTTTTCAACTCTTGTTTATTGGAAATTAACTTTTTATATAGAGACTTGGTTATTTAATTACATTACAGTCTTTTCCTTTAGTATTTTTCTTCCACTGTTAAGTATGAGGTGATGATGAGACCAAGTGGTTCACTCAGGGACTAGCAATAGTCTCTGAGTATCAGCCATACCAAGGGTATCCTCACGAGGCATGACATACAAAATATAAAATTAGAACAACAACAAGAGGTGAAGAGGATTGTCAAGTGTCATTAATATAACATCATCAATTTAATTCAAGGATATCTTATGTAAATAGACTTTTATGCTTTAATTGTTATTAATGAAATATTTGTTGAATTTATAATAAAATTTCATAAATATAAATAGACAACTTATTTAGAAATTTATTTATAAAATCCACCTCTGTTTTAATTTAATAATTACATACTTGCATTGAGTATATGCTCTCACCCTGTTTTATTCTTACTTTCTGGAATAACTTTTAAAATGTTGATTGTTATGGATAAGATTATTGGTGTGAGTAATTTGTTCATCATTTAATATGTATATATGTATGTGTGTGTGTGTATATATATATTATCGACGTAGAGATTAAAATGAATGTTTGTTTAAAAAATCAAATAACAAATAGAGAGGAGAAAGATCATCGTTCAAAGTTGAAGAAAGAACTTAATTTTTAAAATAAAATTGAAACGTACAAATAATTTTCTCCCTTAATGAGCAGGCTTTTTAAAAACTATAAATAATTATTTTATGTATATAAGGTAATTTAAATTGTATATCGCGAATGTTGATCAATATTCTTTAGTTCATCATGTTATAAACTATTCTTATACAAACCAACCATCAGGTTCATTCAAAAAAGTCATTTTTTCACTCTCTTTTTTTTAAAAACAAAAAAATAAATATGACCTAGTGGGTAGTTTTATTCAAACGCCAAATAAGTCCATTTTACAAAGATTTGAGCCCATCCGATAGCCCAAAACAAAAATCATGTCTAACCCTATTAAATAGGAATTTCAGAGGTTTCCTAATCTTTACTTGTCTCTTTCTCTTCTCACCATGCCACTAGAAGCTTCGAAGAATCTAACGTTCTAGCTCCCTCAATTCTGGTCATCAACTTCCCCGTCGATGCAATGCAAATTGATGTTCGACCTTCCTGTTATCTCATGTAAGACTTCAATGATATGTGTTGTCTCCTCTTCTCTTTCTTTTTTGTTTTATTTCTTTTTCACACTTTTGTTCTAATGGAAATGGTCCCTATGGTGAAGACCTTTGAGGCATTTGACCTTGTGTGTTGTTGAAGTTTTGTGTAAGACTTCTCTTTCATCCGTTTTCTCACCACTCCCACTTCATAAATTTTTAACGTTTTCCTCACTTCTTTCAGCTGAAATGACAAAGGATGCCCAAGATTCTTGATCATGACCTTTCTCTCAAAGCTCTTCAACAGATGCAAGAGATTCCATGTCAGATTGTTTATCAAACCCTCCCTTTTTGCTGCAACCATCTTTTGTAAGATCAAAAATGGTGGATTAGGAGCACTATCCACAGCTATAACTATGCCTTTTTGGTTGTAAATATAGTAGTTGTAGACACCTGATTCTTGTTCTAACGCTGTCATGCCCCGACCAGATACCCTCGGCGTGGCCAGTACTTGAAGAACTATTGTTGATTCTCCAAGGTAACCACCTGGCCTCATCATCACATCTTACTCAACAGTGGAAGAATACTCAAATAAAAGCATCAAAGAAATGATAAATGTGTCATAAAATAATCTCCAAATAAATCAAGTTTGGAAGATAAAACACTCAACGATACTCTACTCAAGGTTTATGAAGCCTCTACTTCAAAACATCTAGATGGTACCACGACAAGCCATGGCTACCCAACTCAGAGAAAATAGAAACAACCAATAAAATAAAATAAAGACTCCTCCGGATGGCAAGGAGGGCTCAGCAACTATAGAAATCAGGAAGACTGAACCTCAACGATGTGCCTGCTGAAGTCCTTTATCACATGTGTCTGCATAGTTAACGATGTAAGCCTAAAGGGGTGTTAGTATATGGAATATACTGGTATGTAAAATAGCTTAAGAAAATAAATAAGGATCAAATGCAATCGACTAACTCGACTCAAGACTCAACTTATCCATCTCATAACTCAACTTAGATAATGATGCAAGTTTAAAGTTTTGAAAACCATGCTTTAGGATTGGACTCAATGTTTAATGCAGCTTTGTTGGAAAGTCATACTATATTAGCTGTAGTGTTTCTTGGATATTTCCCTAACCAACATAACTCTCCACCACCATGGGTTTTGGTGATAGACAACGATGCCGACGTTGTTGCCACACCTATTCTGGACATGCCAAAGTAAAGGACTATCACGCCTAAGGTCTCATTAAGGTGGACTGGCACCCATTGCTGACATGACACAGGAGAACCAATTTGTAACTATGTGCTTTCTATGGACAATATAAGGGATTTCTATATCAACATGCTTTCAAGAAAGTAAACAATAATAACAAGTCAAAATGAAATGCATATGACTAGGCCGTTGAAGCCAAGATGTCTAAAGTATGAGACATGACCACACCTTAATTTACATAGTCTATAAAGGTTTTAGATAAGAAACAATATCTGATACAGGTCGGGACAAGCCCCACGTCATGACAAACTATACAATACAAAATTATAAGCTTTAGACACACAATGCACCAAAGAAACCTGGAGCTTAGTAATAGCAACTGGATATCTTGTACTTCTATTTGGGAGATCTACTAGCACATTTACCTGCAGCATGAAATGCAGGCCCCCCATAAAGGACGTCTGTATGAGTTAATGTACTAAATAGGTGAGGCAGGAAACACTGTATATGAAATAGGAACCCAAATGATGTCATACAGTGGTGTAAGGATAAGAGACCACCTTTAGTTATATTATGGAATCAAGTACTTTGTGTCATTTTTATTACTTTACCTTTCTTTACTGTATAATCTGTGCACACCATATAATACAAATGACTAGCTGATCAGTGGTAAATTAATATCGAGATCGACCCATGCTAGGCTTTCATTTCACCCCTGAGATACCCCATATAATATGGGATGGATCACTGCTAGGTGATTCTTCCACCATGTGATACCACCCATCAATAAGAAACTTACTTTATATTTTATTTACTTTTGAGATGATTCTTTTGGTGCTCATAATATTGGAGCTGCAGGACCATATATGTAGCATGTGATATGTAAATAACTATATAATACAATACCACAATGTAAAGAGTATGTTATATAGATAATAAATGTGTAGGACGAAATAACTCATGAACATTATTGGCAACAAGAACCCATATTCTTGGTATCCAACTATGTATGTAGATTTTAAAATGACTATGTATGGTACCATATGAACATGTGAAAGAGTGGTGACATGGTTATTAGTTATGTTGGAGTTGGTAAGTGCATCTATATGCCAAATCAGAATCTATATTTCATGCCAAGTAATACAAAATCGAGTAGTCTTACATACCTCTTTGTACCACCTTTCTATTACCATGAATTAACCTTCCTTTCCCCGAAATATTTATCTACAATATAGTAGGTGATAAAACTAGTATTAGCAGCCAATAGATACATCTTGGCTGTCCAATCTTATAAAAAGTAACGCACGGGCAGCAAGCATGTAATTATCAACCTAAGTGTATTCTTTCAACCTTTCCCCCTTAATCGTATTTTCTAATACACATTCTCATATGCATATCATGTCTAATATTTTTTAGTCCCATAACAGTCTCACAACAGCCGACAAAGCACAACACATAACAATTCTATACAACACATAGGTAGGCAGCATAACATTACGTCCCTTCGCTATATTTTGACGTCAACATCCCAAACCTGTTCCAACTTTAACAATACTATTCCCACCATATTTATACATAAAAAGAGTCCTAAGATAGTCTAAAATAGTTTTCAAAATAGGTGGAGGATGTGAGACCATAGTCCTCAATCAAGCAGCCCACAATTTCTATTAACAACACATTTAGAATAACACATTAAAACTCAATTGTTTAAGTAGAAAAGAATAGTGCAGCGACCTTGATACATTATTATAGAATTAAAACTTATTAAAGACATAAACTTTACTTCATAATCCAGCCAACTAATAAGAGAAAAGTCTCTTAATGAACAAGAAAAATGTATAATAATCCTTGAAATGCTTGCTATCAAAAATTTTAGCACAAGTATAACTAGCTTGTCTCTCTTGTTTTTCATGAAAAACCCATACTAAGTACACAAGTATATTTACTTACCTTTATCTTCAAGGTTGAGAGCTTCTTTAAGAACCCTACTATGGTTTCTTGTGGTTGGTTTGTATGAGTTGAAAGAGAGCAAAAAGAACTTAGAAAAATCAGAATTTTTGTCCAAGTTTAAATAACATAAGGAGCTGCTTTAATCCCTTTTAAAGGGACAATTTTTGTTGACTTACTCTTTTCTTTTAAGCCTTATTTTATCAAGGTTGTGATGCAGCAGCTTGGCCTTTTTACTTGGGCCTAAATGGGTCTCAATTTGATGGGTCTTGGCTGCCCACTTTTCTCTTTTTCCTTCATGTAATTTGGGCCCAAACCATCAAGTGAATTGTGAATATACTTGGGCCCTTTTATTATTCTTCTTGGGCTATAAATATTATCCATTTATGATGCTAAAACACTAGCTAAATTTATACCCTTAACACAGACTTTATTCATTATCAAACATGGATAGATTCGGTGTCGAGCTTCATCTCCGTCTACCTTGCCTATTTAAGCTAAGCATGTAGGTGAGTAACCTGCTAGATTCCTAAGTCTTAAAAGCACCTCATTTGTTTCACTTTGTTTAAGATCGTGATCTCCTCAATTTGGCATAAAACTTATATACACTCGATTTACTTAAGCATCAAACGTGCATATAGCCCTCTTATCTGAAATTCAAGCACTTTGGAAAATTAGTGCTAATTTGACTAAGCCATATCATGTTCTATATGCATAGGACTAGTACACATAAGATGTGGCATGTTACATCCTCCCCCCCCCCTTTAGGAACATTCATCCTTGAATGTTAGCATAATAGGATAGCTTAACCAAGTTTAATCATTTACTTAAACAATTTTTTGACAACACAACAAGTATTCAAACACACGTACTAATTAGTTCCCCAACTTTGCATGTTGGACTTCCTCTTTAGTTTCAAATAAGTAATGGTATATAGATGTCATCGGTTCCTCAGCTTCCTATGTTATCTCTTCTGCTTGCTGGTTCCTACAAAGTACCTTTACTGAAACTATTTCATTATTCCTTAGCTTATTAACTCGACGATCTACAATAATGATAGATACCTCTTTATAGGTGTTATTTTCTGTAACCTGCACATATTCAATAGGAGTGATACAAGATGGGTCACCTATGCATTTTCACAGCATTGAGACATGAAAAAATGGATGAACCATTGAAAGCTCTTGGAGTAGCACTAGTTCATATACAACCTGCCTGAATCTCTTAATAATTTTATATAGCCCTATATAACATAGGCTCAATTATCCCTTCTTACCAAATCTTTTTACACCTTTTATTGGAGACACCTTTTAGAATACCCAATCCCCTACTGAGAATTCCAGTCCTCTCCTCCTAGTATCCGAATATGATTTGTGATAACTTTGGGCTATTTCTAGCAGTTGTTGTATTACCTCATCTTTATCTATGGCTTGTTGTACTAGATCTGGCCCAAACAAGGTGGTTTTACCCATCTCAAACCATCTGACAGGCGACCTACATTTACTTTCATACAAGGCTTCATAGGGTGCCATCTTGATCCTTGAACGGTAGCTATTATTATAGGCATATTCAATAAGTGGCAAATGGTCCACCCAACCACCCTTGAAGTCGAATGCACAATACTGCAACATATCTTTATGTGTCTGAATGGTGCATTCTGCTCGACCGTCTGTCTGAGGGTGGAAAGTTGTACTCAAATTCACTTATTTTCCTAAATTCCGTTGGAAGGACTTCCAAAACTTTGAAGTGAATTGAGCTCCCCGATAAGATATAATGGAGATTGGGTCCCCATGTAGCCTGACTAACTCTTTGAGGTATAACTTTGCATACTCTTCAGCTGTATAATCATTCTCAACTAGCAAGAAGTATGCTGACTTTTTGAGTCGATCAACTATTACCCATATGGAGTCGAACTTCTAAAATGAACGAGGTAACTGAGTAACAAAATCTATATTGATCATATCCCACTTCTATGTTGTAAGCTCTATGCATTTCATATAATCATTACTAGAACTAATTGAAGAGTTGGTGATTATGCCTCCATATCCCTCACTCTAAATAGATGACGTATATATTTCTTGGATTTCAACTTTCTTGCTTTAAAATAGGTGATAAAATTACCGTTTGGTGCCCCAATATTGCCTTCCCATTCAAGAACTGCGTCAATGATACATATTAATTGATCCTGGATGGATGGAATATCTTGAATGATGGGATTCTTCCATTGTCCTCCTTTTTAGTCCATCAATTTCAGGCACTCATGATCTATTTTTGCATAAAGTACTCCATTTGGTGTAAGTTCAAAGTCCTTCATCGTACCTGACTTACCTATTCCTTTAGTCATCGTAGAACAGGATCCTCGAACTGTTTTTCTTTCACCTCCATTACTAATGAAAATTCTGCAGCATTATGCACATAAATCCCTTCTTTTTTATTTTCAAGAAGGCAATCTCCCAAAATGGCTAGTTGATGCAAATCCTTAGCCATTCCTTGATTTACCACGGTCTGATCATTGATATTCATCATTTCCTTATGACTCAAAGCATCGGTTATCACATTTGCCTTCCTTTGATGGTATAGTATATCAACATCATAATCCTTTATTAGCTTTAGCCATCTCCACTGCCTTAAATTTAGGTCTTTCTATTTAAAAATGTACTATAAACTTTTATGATCAGTATATATATCAACGTGATTCCTATACAAATAGTAGAGCCATATTTCTATAGAAAAAACTACCGCTGCTAGCTTAAGGTCATTTGTTGGGTAGTTTCTCTCATGTGGTCATAGTTGTTGGGCAATTACCCTACCATGTTGTGTCAGTACACGCCCTAAACCAACTCCTGAAGTGTTGCAATACACTGCATACCCCTCGGTGCTTTCTGGAAATACTAGCACAGGTGCAAAAGTTAGCTTGCTGTTTTGCTCTTGGAAGCTTGTTTCACGTGTATCATTCTATTGGAACTTAGTTGCCTTTTATGTCAACTTTTTTAGAGGTGCCAAAATAGAAGAAAAACCCTCAACAAATCTTTTATAATAACCTGCCAACCCTCGGAAGCTTCAAACATCTATGGGTGTTGTTGGCCATGGACAATCTTTTACAACCGCTATCTTTTGTGAATCAACCCTTATTCCTTCATTAAATACAATATGACCCAAGAATGCCACTGAGTTTAACCAAAATTCACATTTGGAAAACATGGCGTGCAATTACCAATCACGAAGAATTTTTAATACCTGTCATAAGTGATTTGCATGGTCTTATTCTAATCTTGAATATACTAAAATTTCATCTATAAATACTATCACGAACACATCCAAGAATGGGCTTGAATACCCTATTCATCAAATCCATAAAAACTGCCGGTGCATTTATTAGACTAAATGACATAACAAGAAATTCATAGTGACCATAGCATGTCCTAAAATTTGTCTTAGGTATATCTTTCCCCTTCACCTCACTTGGTGATAATCTGATCTTAAATAGATTTTTAAAAAGCATTTGGCACCCTATAATCGATCAAATAAATCATCAATCCTGGGGATAGGATATTTGTTCTTAATTGTCAGTCTATTCAACTGCCAATAGTCGATACATATTCTCAAGGTTCCATCCTTTTTACGTACAAATAACACTGTTGCACCCCAAGGGGACACACTAAGTCTTATAAAACACTTCTCCAATAAGTCTTTTCACTGCTCCTTTAATTCACATAATTCTGTCAAGGTCATTCTATATAGAGGGATAGGAATAGGTTGAGTGCCTGGAAGGAAGTCAATACCAAAATCTACTTCTTATTCTGGAGGTAAACCTGGGAGCTCTTTAGGAAAAAATCAATAAATTCATTCATTACTAGAACTAATTGAAGAGTTGGTGATTATGCCTCCATATCCCTCACTCTAAATAGATGACGTATATATTTCTTGGATTTCAACTTTCTTGCTTTAAAATAGGTGATAAAATTACCGTTTGGTGCCCCAATATTGCCTTCCCATTCAAGAACTGCGTCATTCGGAATGTGAAAGTACACTCTCTTAATTCGAAAATCCATGGTGTCATAGCAAGAAGCTAACCAGTCCATACCCATTATAACATCAAATTTCACAATTTCTATCTCAATAAAGTCAACCAATGTGTCACGGTCACAAACACTTACTACACAATCATAATAAATCCTTCTAACTATAATCGATTCACTGGTTGGTGTAGACACTTCAAATGGTTTGTTCAATAATTTGGGTGTCCTCTTAAGCTTCCTAGCAACTAGTGGAGTGATGAATGATAGTGTTGAACCACGGTCAATTAATGCGTAAACATTATGTGAAAAGATGAACAATGTACCTGTGACCACATCAGGTGAAGTTTTCAAATTTTGCCGACTCCCTAGCACATAAGTACGATTCTGGACTCCACTAGAGCTATCTGCCCCTCTAATACCTCTGCTACGACTTGCAGGTGCTTTTTGACCCCTACCTAATGGAGGAACTGATGATAATTCAATATCTGACCCAGTAGGTCGCGCTATATCACCCATACGTCTCCTCAGGCAATCTCTCATCATATGCCCTGACATACCATGCCAATAACATGCAACTATCCCAACATGACATGTACCTAACTATCTTCTCCTCCATTGTTTGCAATGTTATCTAGGAGTCATTTGTTGGCTTGCTGAATATTCTGTTATCTGTGCACTTGTCCTTCACTTCTTTGACCAAACTAATTACTTGTAGACCCTTGAAATTGTGGTGGAGCACTAGCTGTAGAGCAGAAAGATGATGGCCTATGTGGTCTATTTGGAAATCGAGGCCTAAAATCACTTTGGGAAGGTGTAAGTTGCCCCGTAGATCTGGCCCTCTGGGACTGCCCCTTTCTAACTCCTTTATCCTTATTCTTTGCCTCTGTTCCTCCAAATTTTTTAGCAAAAGCTTACATCCTCGCTATATCCATGTCTTTATTCAAGGAAGTGATGGTATAGTCTCTAACCAGATATAAATCCAATCTATCCACGTATTGATAAACTCTATCTGCCATAGTAGTAACTATATTAGGAGAATACCTAGCCAGGGAATTAAATTGAAGGCTATACTCCCTCATGCTCATATTCCCTTGATGGAGATTCAAGAACAGATCTGCATGGGCCTCTCCAATTTCTAATGGCAAGTAATGTCAAGAAATGCCTCTTTGAAGTCCTTCCAGGTAGTTGAAAGTGCATCTATACCCTTAGATTGCTTCCAAGATTCATACCACAATATAACCACACCCCTCAATCTATATGTTGCTCAATAGCTTTTGTACCACTCATATGCATGATATCCAAAGTATGTTGGATCTGATCGATAAAGTCTTGTGGATCTTCATTTGGATCTGACCCAGTGAAGGATGGAGGATCCCGATTAAGGAAGTCAAGTATCCTCGTGCTAACTACCCTATTCGCAGCACCTACACCTTTAACGGGGCCTTCTTATCTTTGACCTTGGCCAGCAACTATACGAGTCAATAGTTGGACTGTATTTCTCAGATCCTGGATGGTGGCATTGGTAGGTGGTTCCGGGGGAATTTCACTTCTTCCTGGTTCATCAGGAGCTGGAGGAGTTAGAGATGTCTGTGATAGAGACTCATCCTCATTTTGTTGTCTCAACCAACTGGGTATACCAACCACCACTTCTACTTCCTTCCTTTTGCTGTCATGACCCAAGCCTAGGGCCTAGACGTGACATGGCATATGGGGAACCCGAAGGGACCCCAAGCAAGCCTCTTAACATATAATTACACATCCTTGGTCACAGAAAGCAATGAAACAACAATAAAAGATTAGAAATAGGGACATAGGGATAAAGAAAAGCCTTTCATAGCATAAAAACATCAAAGAGTCAAGAGAGCCAAAGCTCATAGCATCATTACATAACTTGTCCAACAAAACCTCTAAATATAGAACTTAGCAGGGGCCAAGACAAGCAACCAGGCTCACCCTCATAATCAAAAGCATATGACATAATAACTCGAGACACACAAGAAGCCCATTAGCAACCAAAATGGGATAAGGCAAGGAATAGTGGAACCTGAATCCATTAAAATAAAAATCCTTATACTTACCCAGGAAGTACCATGCCAAGACTAGTGACCCCTAGAGGGGTATGGTTGAGAACATCGATGACCATCGTTATGATCTTTAAGGACCCACAGACAATGCCTCATCTTATGATCCATTCCGTCATACCCAAAACACTCACCCGAATAGGCTAAGCAATCTCCTAGGTAGTACCATCCATACATGTTGTATGTAGGAGGAGCTTGCACACCAACACCTTCACCTCGATTCTTGGAGCTGGCCACCCTATCTTTTGCCACCCTCTTGTTTGGAGCATCATCGGACTCTTGATCTTGGAAGCTCCCAACAAATAGAGACCTCTTGTACCCCTCACTTTTTCTTTTTCTAAATTTTTCCCTCTCAAGTTGTTTTCCATAAGTCATGAGGCAGGACAAATCCATACCATTTATCAACATAGCGGTATGACACTCCTCATTCACCAAATTAGATACACCCATCACAAACTTGTTCATCTTTAACTGCGGATCGGCAACAAATTGTTGAGCATACTTAGAGAGTTGGTTGAACTTGAGGGCATACTGCCTCAAACTCATGGACCATTTCTCTAAATTCATAAATTCTACCATCTTGGCCTCCCTTAGCTCAAAGGGGAAGAATCGGTTGAGAAATGTTGCCTTAAACTCCTCCCAAGAAATAGGATCATGATTTCCCTTTTGCACCTTCCATTACACAAACCAAATTTGAGCCACCCCCTTTAGTTAGTAAGCCGCCAACTTTGCCTACTCTTTCAAATTCACCCCCATGATAGACAACACCTTGTACACTGCATCGATAAACTCTTGTGGATCCTCATCTACCTTAGACCCATAGAACTCTAGTGGGTTCATTATTGTAAATTCCCTCACCCTAGAGGCTAGAGTAAGAGCATGTGGGGCTGAGGCCCCTTGGTTGATTTGATTAGTAATGGTATGGGCCAATAAGATTACAGCATTTCAAAACACAATCTCTGTTGCCCCTCCACCTTGAGGATCTTGAGGAGCGGGGTAGGTCGGTTATCCTTCGGGTAAACGAGCTCTCCTTCCTTTTGGGATAGGCATGATCTAGCATAGCAAAGAACAATTGTTATGGGAAAAAACCTTACCTTGACTCCTATAGCATGACATAGAGTAAGAAGAAGCAAAAACATTTCCTAGAACACCTCATAATCTCTTCCTCATAGTCATGGTGCACTTCACAACCATGAATAAGACTCTAATCGACGTAGTGTGTTGCATACCGAGGACCATTAACAACCTACTGCTCTGATACCAAGTTTATCATGACCCAAGTCTAGTGCCTAGATGTGACACAGGCATGGGGAACCGAAGGGACCCCAAGCAAGCCTCTTATCATATCATTATACATCCTTTGTTGTAGAAGCAATGAAACAACAATATTAGAAATAGGGGCATAGGGACTAAGGAAAGACTTTCAAGCATAAAAATATCAAAGAGTCAAGAGATTCAAAGCTCATACTTGTCCAAAAACACCTCTAAACATAGAACTTAGTGGGCTCCAAGACAAGCAACCGGGCTCACCCTCATAATCAAAAGTATATGATATGAGAAGAGTCAATACATAACATAAATCAAGAGAAGTAGATCCTCGTAGTTGAGGACTTACCAACCTGCTTGAATAGATATTGCTTGCTACGTAGAGGAGGATGATCATCAAATGAAGCTCCGATTCCTACATGGTAACATTATGTAGGTATAGAGTATGCGTTAGTACATTTGAATGTACTAGTATGTAGGATGTAATGCAACAAGAGATAGGCAACATGTCAAGATGTAAAATAATAATCAATAGATAGCATAATAACAATATGGCATGTATGATCAATGCCTTAGTAAATCATGTTTTGAAAATCATTCACCTTACATAGAAAATAATATGTAAATGTGGGAAGAAACCTCAACCGACATAAAATAAAACCAAGCGAGCTACAACTTGGAATCCCGATGTAGACCCTACACTGGAAGAAAGAGGGAAGTTACTTGCCAAGGTGAACCTCCTAATGCCTATGTTTATCCACTAAGCATTGTGTGAACTGGGTACTAAACTCTAGTTCTTCGACTCAGTTACTCGCCTCAAACGCAGACTCGGGTACTCAGCTGAAGCCCTACAATTTAGTGTACTCGCCTCATAAAGATTTAGGGACTCTCCTCTAATTCCTTCACCTATGGTGGCACGTAGTTCTAGGACTTGGGGACTCACCATTAGTCCACTCGGTGCTAAGTCTAATCCCACGGAATATATAAGATAATCATACTTTAACAGCTTGCAATAATCATAGAAAACCATGGCACGAGTAGATCTTAACATCATTGACCTCACATAGTGAGCCCAACTTCAAACATAAGAATTGGTCATCATCAACATTATCTTTGCATTAACATTAACATCAAAGGTTCACAAGAATTATAATCTTTGACAAAGGTGCTTAATCTGGCCCTACAACATCATCAACATTTTCATGACTTAAACACATCTATAGAATGTCAAAAATTATCACGAAGTCCCTTGACTCAAAAATCAACCAATAGATCATCAAAACTTTAACAATCTTTCAAAAGGCATTTTATCAAACACTTTGTGGGGGTGTAATGCTAGTACAAAATCATGCAATTCAAGAGTAAAATCATGCAAAAATTAATATAAAACAACCCACCAGTACTTGCTAATACCCTCGTGCAATATACATCAAAACCCTTCATCAAATCTCAAGATAGATCATAGATTCACAGTTCACAACATGTTTAAACAGTCACACTTTTTTGAAACCCCAATATAGTTCATAGTGAAATTCATAATAAGTAAGACCCATAAGTAAATCAACCTAGAAACATGCAATTTATGTAAAAAAAAGGGGGGGGAGGGAGGGAGAGTTTCGACACCATGGGTGAAAGGAAACTATGGTTGAAACCCTTATACCTAGACTTTGGAGGATTACTTAATGATCATCGGAAATGGAGACTTGAAGCTTGAGTTAAATCCTTAACATCTAGATGAGTTGTGGCACTTGAATTTTGGTGAAATATTTTTCTAAGTGTTTGAGAGAGTATTTGGGAATGTCTTGTATGATGTGAAGGTGAAATATGGATAAGTATATGTATTTTTACGCATGGGGAGGCTTAGGCCCAAGAACCAAAAGCCTTGAATAGAAATAACAAAACTGGGGACTTTTAACACTGAGGCGCGCCCCTAGCGCGTCGCGTTTGGGGCGCGTTCCTTACTGGAAATAGCATTCTTTGAAAATTGAAATTGTGATTCATTTGCTCTAAAATTGGGGATAGACCCATCTTCCACTCAATGTTGCCCCCTGATCAAGAATATGATGTCAGATTTTTGATATCAGGCACAGATTTTGAGATATATAGAAATTACGATTTCAGGCATTTCTGAGGCATATATTTGGGTACTTTTTGGGGTCGTTTTAGTACCTCAGCCTTGGAAACATTCGTCCCTAAATGTCAAAGAAACGTACATAAGAATATTAATCATTAGGAAATCAGCGCCAACAAGAATGCAACAACACTTTTAGAACACTATTTTAAAAATCTCAACATAAGTGTCAAAATCATCATGAACTTGTCAACATAAGCATGAATGCATGCAAATGATATAGGGGTTGAAACATAAGATTTCGAATCATAAAAGAAAAGGACTTGATGTGTTATCATAAGCTTGAATAGAATGAAAGAGGTATGGGTATTGCTTCTCCATGCCCTCTCCGGCTCCTCGAATGAACTTCCGACTAAGCGATTCTTCCAAAGGGCCTTGACGAGCACTACATCCTTATTAATCAACTTCTCCCACCCTTCCATCCAATACCTCCACAGGGACCTTCTCCCAAGCCAACTTATCCTCTACAACACCCACAACCTCAAGGAGTTCTACAGCACCAGAGTCACCAACACATCCCCTCAATTTCAAAGCAGGAAGAACTAGACGAACCATATCCATATCCATAGGCAATTCCCATTCGCATACAACCTCACCAATCCTCCTTGACACTCTACAAAGACTCGGAAACTATCAACTCAATTCCCTTCTTGCCAAACCGGACCACACCCTTCACGGGTGGGACTTCCAAGTGACCCAAATTATCAACACAAGCACACATGGCCACCTTAGTGTCTAATGACACCATCTCCCTTTGGGAGAAAACCCCCCCACTTTATCATATGTCACCAAGGGCTTCAACTTTATCAAGGAGGCGTAACATTCTTGCTTTTATTTCACCTCATTCACCAAGAAGGATCTAGAACTATTAGCCACCACTACACTACCATAGCCAATCTCTTCCAACCTAACTCACAATCTTGCCAATCGATAAACCTCTCTAGTCACCTTTTTCCACAATCTTCCATAATTTCATCGAACCTCATATCCATCAAGATTCACAACATCACCCTCAAATAATCCACAAGCTCTTCCTCACCTTCGGAAACAACCAACATATTATGACCAAGGGCGATTACGAATATAACAAGGTAGGGGTTAAAGATCCTATTCATGAGACCTATAGACATAGCCAGTGCATAAATCGTACTAAAAGACACTACCCAACATTCAAATATTGGAAAGAATATCAAGAACCCATCAATAACTGGAACAACTCAATAGAAATGGCTTAGGTTCAACACCCCTAACTCTTACACAATGACAAATGCAAGCCTTAGAGTCCAATTGGACCTTAGGTCAAGAAATGGACTTACCCCTTCACTACCACCTTACTATCACCCACTCAAGGACGGATTCATTAGGGAGTTGAAATCTAACCCTACGGGCCCTACAATCAATGGAGAGATAATATGCATGCAACTACTGCACCCCAAGACCTCCAACCCATCAAGCCAAGTTTAACCAAGAACATAAGGCAAGACTATATGCAATAAGAACATGGGGCAACCCATATAGACCTTTCTAGCAACAATAGACTCACAAAAGTGGTAGACATCCAGGTTCACATAATAATTGGAGATACATAAGAAGCCCATTAGCAACCAAAAAGGGATAAGGTAAGGAATAGTGGAACTCGAATCTATCAAAAGCAAAATCCTCCAACATACCCGTGAAGTACCATGCCAAGACCAGTGACCCCTAGAGGGGTATGGTTGAGAATGTCGACGACCATCGTTATGATCTTTAGGGACCTACAGATAATGCCTCATCTAATGATCCATTCCACCACACCCAAAACACGCACCCAAACAGGCTAAGAAATCTCTCGGGTGGTACCATCCATACATGTTGCATGTAGGAGGAGCTTGCCCACCAAAACCTTCACCTCGATACTTTGAGTTGGCCACCCCATCCTTGGAAACCCTCTTTTTTAGAGCATCATCGAACTCTTGATCTTGAAAGCTCCTAATAAAGAGATCCCTCTTGAACCCCTCACTTTATCTCTTAGAAAACCATGGCACGAGTCTTTTTTAGAGCATCATCGAACTCTTGATCTTGAAAGCTCCTAATAAAGAGATCCCTCTTGAACCCCTCACTTTATCTCTTTTGAAGCTTCTCCCTCTCAAGTTGTTTGGCATAAGTCATGAGGCAGGACAAATCCATACCATTTATCAACATAGTGGTACCACACTCCTTATTCACCAAATTAGATAC
This sequence comes from Solanum virginianum, assembly GCA_000787875.1. Lineage (NCBI taxonomy): Eukaryota > Viridiplantae > Streptophyta > Magnoliopsida > Solanales > Solanaceae > Solanum > Solanum virginianum. Next base: position 79,637 of record DF358258.1, read on the forward strand.
ACCCTTCACAAATTTATTCATCTTTGACCGCGGATCGGCAACACATTGTAGAGCATACGTGGAAAGTTGGTTGAACATGAGGGCATACTCCCTCACACTCATAGACCCTTGCTCCAAATTCATAAATTCTACCATCTTGGCCTCCCTTAGCTCAAGAGGGAAGAATCGGTTGAGAAATGTCGCCTTAAACTCCTCTTAAAAAATAGGATCATGATTTCCCTTTGCACCTTCCATTACAAAAACATAATTCAAGCCACCCCCTTTAGGTAGTAAGCTGCCAACTCCGCCTACTCATCCGAATTCACCCCCATGATAGACAACACCTTGTACACTACATCGATGAAATCTTGTGGATCCTTATCCACGTTAGACCCATAGAACTCTAGTGGGTTCATTATTGTAAATTCCCTCACCCTAGAGGCCGGAGTAGGAGCATGAGGGGCTGAGGCCCCTTGGTTGATTTGATTAGTAATGGCATGGCCAACAAGATTATAGCATTTCAAAATACACTGTCTGTAGCCCCTCCACCTTGAGGATCTTGAGGAGCGGGGTAGGTCGATTGTCCTTCGGGTGTACGAGCTCTCCTTCCTCTGGTGACATGCATGATCTAGCATAGCAAAGAACAATTGTTATAAGGAAAAACCTTACATCGACTCCTATAGCACGACATAAAGTAACAAGAAGCGAAACATTTCCTAGAACACCTCATAATCTCTTTCTCATAATCATGGTACACTTCATAACCATGAACAAGACTCTAATCAACGCAGTGTGTTGGATGCCCAGGACCATTAACAACCTAGTGCTCTGATACCAAGTTTGTCATGACCTAAGCCTAGTACCTAGACGTGATACAGGCATGGGAACCCAAAAGGACCCTAAGCAAGCCTCTTAACATATCATTATACATCCTTGGTCGCAGAAGCAATAAACAACAATATTAGAAATAGGGGAATAGGGACTAAGGAAAGACGTTCAAACATAAAAACATCAAAGAGTCAAGAGATTCAAAGCTCATACTTGTCTAAAAACACCTCTAAACATAGAACTTAGTGGGCGCCAAGACAAGCAACCGGGCTCACCCTCATAATCAAAAGCATATGATATGAGAAGAGTCAATACATAACATAAATCAAGAGAAGTACATCCTCGGAGTTGAGGACTTACCAACCTGCTTAAATAGATATTGCTAGCCACGTAGAGGAGGATGATTATCAAATGAAGCTTCGGTTCCTACATGGTAACATTATGTAGGTATAGAGTATGCGTTAGTACATTTGAAAGTACTAGGTATGTAGGACGCAATGCAACAAGACATAGGCAACATGTCAAGATGTAAAATAATAATCAATATATAGCATAATAAAAATATGGCATGTATGATCAATGCCTAAGTAAATCATGTTTTGCACATCATTTATCTTACATAGAACATAATATGTAAATGTGGAAGAAACCTCAACAGACGTAAAATAAGACCAAGCGAGCTACAACTTGGAATTTTGATGTAGACCCTATATTGGAAGAAAGGGGGAAGTTACTTGCCAAGGTGAACCTCCTAATGCCTAAGCGGATCCACTAAGCCTTGTGTGAACTGGGTACTCGCCTCTAGTTCTTCAACTCAAGTACTCACCTCAAACCTAGACTCGGGTACTCGCCTGAAGCCTTACAATTTAGTGTACTTGCCTCATAAAGATTTAAGGACTCTCCTCTAATTTCTTTACCTATGGTGGAACGTAGTTCTTGGACTTGGGAGCTCGCTATTAGTCCACTCGGTGCTAAGTCTAATCCTATGGAATATATAAGATAATCATACTTTAACAACTTGCAATAATCATAGAAAACCATGGCACGAGTAGATCTTAACATCATTGACCTCAAATGGTGAGCCCAATTTCAAACATAAGAATAGGTCATCATCAATATTATCTTTGCATTAACATTAACATCAAAGGTTCACAAGAATTATAATCTTAAACAAAGAGGCTTAATCTGGCCCTACAACATCATCAACATTTTCATGACATAAACACATCTTTAGGATGCCAAAAAATCATCATGAAGTCCCTTGACTCAAAAATCAACCAATAGATCATCAAATCTTTAACAATCCTTCAAAAGGCATTTTATCAAACACTTGGTGGGTATGTAATGCTATTACAAAATCATGCAATTCAAGAGTGAAATCATACAAAAATCTATATAAGATAACCCACCAATACTTGGTAACACACTCGTGCAATATACATCAAAACCCTCCATCAAATGTCAAGATATATCATAGATTCACAGCTCAAAACATGCTTAAACAGTCATACTTTTATGAAACCCCAATATAGTTCATAGTGAAATTCATAATAAGTAAGAACTATAAGTAAATCAACATAGAAACATGTAAAAAAAAGGGGAGCTTGGGTACAATGGGTGAAAGGAGACTATGGTTGAAACCCATATACCTAGACTTTGGAGGATTACTTGATGATCATCAGAAATGGAGACTTGAAGCTTGAGTTAAATCCTAAACATCTGGATGAGCTGTGGCACTTGAATTTTGGGTGAAATATTTTTGTAAGTGTTTGAGATAGTATTTGGGAATGTCTTGTATGATATGAAGGTGAAATATGGCTAAGTATATGTAATTTTACGCATGGGGAGGTTTAGCCCCAAGAACCAAAAGCCTAACAAAATTAGGCACTTTTAACACTGAGGCATGCCCCTAGCGCGTCGCGCCTGGGGCGTGTTCCTCACTAGAAATAGCATTCTTCAAAAATAGAAATTGTGATTCGTTTGCTCTGAAATTAGGGCTAGACCCATCTCCCATTCAATGTTGCCCGATTCAGTGTTGTCCACGGTATCAAGAATATGATGTCAAATTTTTGATATCAGGCATAGATTTTGAGATATATCAAAATTACGATTTTAGGCAATTCTGATGCACATTTTCAGGTACTTTTTGGGGTTGTTTTAGTACCTCCCCCTTGGGAACATTTATCCCCAAATGTCAAAGAAACGTACATAAGAAGAGTAATCATTAGGAAATTAGCGCCAACAAGAATGCAACAACACTTTTAAAAAACTATTTTAAAAATCTCAACATAAGTGTCAAAATCGTCATGAACTTGTCAACATAAACATGAATGTATGCAAATGATATAGGGGTCGAAACATAAGATTTCGAATCTTAAAGGAAAAGTACTTGACGTGTTATCACAAGCTTGAATAAAATGAAAGAGGTACGGGTATTGCTTCTCCATGCCCGCTCCAGCTCCTCGAGTGACACTTTCGACTAAGCAATTCTTCCAAAGGGCCTTGACGAGCACTGCATCCTTATTAATCAACTTCTACCACCCTTGCATCCAATACCTCCACCGAAACCTTCTCCTAAGTCAACTTATCCTCCACAACACCCATAACCTCAAAGAGTTCTACAGCACTAGAGTCACAAACACATCCCCTCAACTTCAAAGCATGAAGATCTGGATGAACCATATCCATATCCATAGGCAATTCCCATTCGCATGCAACCTCCCAAATCCTCCTTGACACTCTACAAAGACTCGCAAACTATCAACTCAATTCCCTTCTTGCCAAACTGGACCACACCCTTCACGGGTGGGACTTTCAAGTGACCCAAATCATCAACACAAGCACACATGGCCATCTTAGTGTCTAATGACACCATCTCATATTTTGGAGAACCCCCCCCCCCACTTTATCATATGTCACCAAGGGCTTCAACTCTATCAAGGAGGCATAACATTCTTGCTTTTATTTCACCTCATTAACCAAGAAGGATCTAGAACCATTAGCCACCACTACACTACCATAGCCAACCTCTTCCAACCTAACTCCCAATCTAGCTAACCGATAGACCTCTCTAGTCACCATTTTCCACAATCTTCCACAATTTCATCCAACCTCATATCCATCAAGATTCACAATATCACCCTCAAATGATCCATAAGCTCTTCCGCACCTTCGAAAATAACCAACATATTATGACTAAGGGCCATTACGAATATAACAAGGTTGGGGTTAAAGATCCTATTCATGAGACCTATAGACATAGCCAGTACATAAATCATACTAAAAGACACTACCCTACATTCAAATATCGGAAAGAACATCAAGAACCCATCAATCACTGGAACAACTCAATAGAAATGGCTTAGGTTGAACACCCCTAACTCTTACAAGATGACAAATGCAACACTTAGAGTCCAATTGGACCTCAGGTCAAGAAATGGACTTACCCCTTCAGTACCACCTTACTATCCCCCACTTAAGGACGAATTCATTAGGGAGTTTGAAATCTAACCCTATGGGCCCTACAATCAATGGAGACATAATATGCATGCAACTAATCCACCCCAAGACCTCTAACCCATCAAGCCAAGTTCAACCAAGATCACAAAGCAAGACTATGCAATAAGAACATGGGGCAACCCATATAGACCTTTCTAGCAATAGTAGACTCACAAAAATGGTAGACACCTAGGTTCACATAATAACTCGAGACACACAAGAAGCCCATTAGCAACCAAATAGGGATAAGGCAACGAATAGTGGAACCCAAATCTATCAAAATAAAAATCCTTCAACATACCTGCGAAGTACAATTCCAAGACTAGTAACCCCTAGAGGGACATGGTTTAGAATGTTGACGACCATCGTTATGATCTTTAGAGACCCACGGACAATGTCTCATCTTATGATCCATTCCACCACACCCAAAACACGCACCTGAATAGGCTAAGCAATCTCCTGGGTGGTACCGATCACACATGTTGCATGTAGGAGGAGCTTGCCCACCAACACCTTTACCTCGATACTTAGAGCTGGCCACCCCATCCTTGGCAACCCTCTTGTTTAGAGCATCGTCGGACTCTTGATCTTGGAAGCTCCCAACAAATAGAGCCCTCTTAGACCTCTCACTTTTTCTCTTTCTAAGCTTCTCTCTCTCAAGTTGTTTGGCATAAGTCATGAGGTAGGAAAAATCCATACCATTTATCAACATAGCAGTATGATACTCCTCATTCACCAAATTGGATACACCCATCACAAACTTGTTCATCCTTAACCACGGATTGGCAACCAATTATGGAGCATACTTGGAGAGTTGGTTGAACTTGAGGGCGTACTCCCTCAAACTCATAGACCCTTCCTCCAAATTCATGAATTCTACCATCTTGGCCTCCCTTAGCTTGAGGGAAGAATTGGTTGAGAAATGTCGCCTTAAACTCCTCCTATGAAATAGGATCATGATTTCCCTTTTTCACCTTCCATTACACAAACCAAATTTAAGCCACCCCTTTTAGTTAGTAAGCCACAAACTCCGCCTACTCTTCCGAATTCACCCCTATTATAGATAACACCTTCTACACTGCATCAATGAACTCTTGTGGATCCTCATCCACCTTAGACCCATAGAACTTTAGTGGATTCATTATTGTAAATGAACTTTAGTGGATTCATTATTGTAAATTCACTCACCTTAGAAGTCGAAGAAGGAGTATGAGGGGCTAGGGCCCCTTGGTTGATTTGATTAGTAATGTCATGGGCCAACAAGATTACAGCATTCTAAAATACAATCTCTGTAGCCCCTTCACCTTGAGGATCTTAAAGAGCGGGGTAGGTCAGTTGTCCTTCGGGTGTACAAGCTCTCCTTCCTCTTAGGATAGGCATGATTTAGCATAGCAAAGAACAATTATTATGGGGAAAAACCTTACTTTGACTCCTATAGCACGACATAGAGTAAGAAGAAGGAAAACATTTCCTAGAACACCTCATAGTCTCTTTCTCATAATCGTGGTGCACTTCACAACCATGAATAAGACTCTAATCGATGCAATATGTTGGATGCCGAGGACCATTAACAACCTAGTGCTCTGATACCAAGTTTGTCATGACTCAAGCCTAGTGCCTAGACGTGACACATGTATGGGGAACCCGAAGGGACCCTAAGCAAGCATCTTAACATATTATTACAAATCCTTGGTCATAGAAACAATGAAATAATAATATTAGAAATAGGGGCATAGCGACTAAGGAAAGACTTTCAAGCATAAAAACATCAAAGAGTCAAGAGATTCAAAGCTCGTACTTGTCCAAAAACACCTCTAAACATAGAACTTAGTGGGCGCCAAGACAAACAACCGGGCTCACCCTCATAATCAAAAGCATATGATATGACAAGAGTCAATACATAATATAAATCAAGAGAAGTACATCCTCGGAGTTGAGGACTTACCAACATTCTTGAATAGATATTGCTAGCCACGTAGAGAAGGAGGATTATCAAATGAAGCTCTGGTTTCTATATGGTAACATTATGTAAGTATAGAGTATGCGTTAGTACATTTGAATGTACTAGGTATGTAGGATGCAATGCAACAAAAGATAGGCAACATGTCAAGATGTAAAATAATAATAAATAGATAGCATAATAACAATATGACATGTATGATCAATGCCTAAATAAAGCATGCTCTGTACATCATTTATCTTACATAGAACATAATATGTAAATATGGAAGAAACCATAATTGACATAAAATAAGACCAAGCGAGCTATAACTTGGAATCCCCATGTATCCCCTATGTCAGAATAAAGACGGAAGTTACTTGCCAAGGTAAACCTCCTAATACCAAAGTAGATCCACTAAGTCTTGTGCAAATCGGGTACTCGCCTCTAGTTCTTGGACTCGAGTACTCCCCTCAAGCCTGGACTCAGGTACTCACCTCAAGCCCTCATTTTTAGGGTACTTTCCTATTAGAGATTTGGGGTCTCACCTCTTATAGATTTGGAGACTTTCCTCTAATTCCTTCACCTACAGTGGCACATAATCTAGGACTTGTCTCTAGTCCACTCGGTGCTAAGTCTAATGCCATGGAATATGTAAAATAATAATACTTTAACAAATTGTAATGATCATAAAAAACCATGGCACGAGTAGCTCTTAACATCATTGACCTAACATGGTGAGCCCAACTTCATACAGAAGAATAGGTCATCATCAATATTATCCTTGCATTAACATCAACATCAAAGACTCACAAGAGGCATAATATTTAATAAGCTTAATCTAGCCCTACAACATCATCAACATTTTCATAACTTAAACATATCTTTAGAAAGTCCAAAATCATCATAAAGTCTCTTGACTCATAAATCAACCAATAGATTATCAAAACTGTAAGAATCCTTAAAAAGGCATTTTATCAATCACTTGGTGGGTGTGCAATGCGAGTATAAAATTATGCAATTCAAGAGTGAAATTCTGCAAGAAAATCAATGTAATTCCACCCACCAATACTTGGTAATACCCACATGCAATATACATCAACATCCATCATCAAATATCAAGATAGATCATAGATTTATAGCTCATAACATGCTTAAATAGTTACACTTTTATCAAACCCCAACATAGTTCATAGTCAAATTCATAATAAGTAAGACTTATAAGTAAATCAACTTAGAAACATGTAATTTTTGTAAAAAAGAAGCATGGGAACCATGGGTGAAAGGATCCAATGGTTGAAACCCACATACCTAGACTTTGGAGGATTACTTGATGAACGTCGGAAATAGAGACTTGAAGCTTAAGTGAAATCCTTAAGGTCCGGATGAGTTTTGACGCTTGAAATTTAGGTGAAATTTTTGTCTAAGTATTTGAGATAGTATTTGTGAATGTCTTGTATGTTATGAAGTTGAAATATGCTAAGTATAGGTATTTTTACAGATGGAAAAGCTTAGGCCCAAGACCCAAAAGCCTTGGACCGAACTAACAAAACTATGACTAGGTTGTTAGAGCCACGATCTCTAAAGTATGAGACATGACCATACTTAAATTTACATAGTCTACAAAGCCTCTAGATAAGAAACAATATCTGATAAGGGTTTAGACAGGCCCAGCCTCGTGACAAACTATATAATACAAAAATATAAGCTCTAGATACACAAAGCCCTGAAGGAACCTAGAGCTTAGTAACAACAGCTGGATATCATGTACTTCTATTGGGGAGATCTACTAGCACTTGTACCTACAGCATGAAATATAGCTCCCCCATAAGGGACGTCAGTACGAGATAATGTATTGAATATGTAACATAGGAAGCACCGTATATAAATAAGAACCCAAATAATGTCATAAAATGGTGTAAGGATAAAAGACCACCTTTAGTCATATTGTTGAATCAAGTACTTTATGTCCTTTTTATTGCTTTACCTTTCTTTTCGGTATAATCTTTGCATAACATATAATACAAATGACTAGATAATCAGTGGTAAATCAATATCATGATCGACCTATGCTAGGATTTTCTTTCACCCCTGGGATACCCCCCGTAATATTGGATCAATCCATGCTAGGTGATTCTTCCACCCCTGGGATACCACCCATTAATACTTTATTTATATTTACTTTTGAGATAATTATTTTAGCGGTCATAATATTGGAGTTGTAGGACCATAGATGTAGCATGTGATATGTAAATAACTATACAATACAATACCAGAATGAAAAGAATAGGTTATACAAATAATGAAATGCGTAGGAGATGAAATAACTCATGAATATTTTTAGCAACAAGAACCCATGTATCTTGGTATCCAAGTGTGTATACAGACTTGAAAATGACTATTTATGGGAGCATATAAACATGTGAAAGAGTGGGGACATGGTTATTAGTTATGTCGGAGTTGGTAAGTGCCTCTATGTGCCAAGGCAGCATCTAGATTTCATGCCAAGTAATACTAAATTGATTAGCCTTACATACCACGTTGTACCACCTCGCTATTACCTCGAAATAACATTCCTTTTCTGTAAATATTTATCAAAAATATAGTTCGTGATAGAACTAGTATTAGCAGCCAATAGATACATCTTGTCAGTCCAATCTTATAAAAAATAACGCATGGGCAGCAAGCGTGTCATTATCAACCCAAGCATATTCTTTCAACCTTTTCACCTCTAATCATATTTTTTAATACACATTCTCATATACATATCATGTACAACATGGTTTAGTCCCATACCAGTCTCACAACAGCCCACAAAGCACAACACATAACAATTCTACATAACACACAAGAAAGCAGCACAATATTACGTCCCTTTGCTACATTTCAACGTCAACAATCCCTTACCCATTCCAACTTTAACAAAATTGTTCCCACCATATTTACACATAAAAATAGTCCTAAGCCATTCCAAAATAGTTCTCAAAATAGGTGGAGGATGTGAGATCATTGTCCTAAATTAATCAGCCCATAATTTCTACTAACAACACATTTAGGATAACATACTAAAACTTAATTGTTTAAGTAGAAAAAATTGTGCGAAACCCTTGATACATCATTATAGAACTAAACCTTGTTAAAAACATAAACTTTAATTCATGATCCAGCCAACCAATAAGAGAAAAACCTCTTAATAAACAAGAGAAGTATACAATAATACTTGGAACACATGTTGTCCAAAATTTTAGCACAAGTATAACTAGCTTGTCTCTGTTGATTTTCATAAGAAACCCATACTAAATACACAAATATTTTTATGTACCTTTACCTTCAAGGTTGAGAACTTCTTTAAGAACCCTAATAAAGTTTCTTATGGTTGGTTTGTATAAGTTGAAAGAGAGCAAAAAGAACTTAGAAAAATCAGATTTGTTTCATCCAAGTTTAAATGACTTAACCAGCTGTTTTTAATCCCTTTTAAAGGGATAATTTTGGTTGGCTTACTCTTGTATTTTAAGCCATATTTTATCAAGGTGGTGATGCAGCAGCTTAGCCTTTTCACTTATGCCTAAATGGGTCTCAATTTGATGGGCCTTGACTGCCCACTTTTCACATTTTCCTTCACTTAGTTTGGGGCCAAATCATCAAGGGAATTGTGAATGTACTTGAGCCCTTTTATTATTCTTATTGGGTTGTCAATATTGTCCATTTATGATGCTAAAACACGGGCTAAATTTACACCCTTAACACGGACTTAATTCATTATCAAACTTGGAAAGATTCGGTGTCAGGCCTCGTCTTCATCTACCTCACCTATTTAAGCTAGCACGTAGGTGATTCACCTACTAGCTTCCTAAGTCCTACAATAACCTCATTTATTTCACTTTTTTTAGGTCGTGATCTCCTCAGTTTGACTTAAAACTTATATACACTCGATCCACTTAAGAGTCAGACGTATATATAGCCCTCTAATCTAAAATTCAAGCTCTTTGGAAAATGAGTGCTGATTTGACCAAGCCATACCATGTTCCATATGCATAGGACTAGTACACATAAGATGTGGGGTGCTATAAGGACGTCAACCTCTCCCTCTCTCTAAGATCCTAAAAGAGTGTCCATCTATGGGACATGGACCGCTAGAGTTAACTGCACAACCATCTTACTCTGGCAACGTAGTTCTGAGGTGTTTCTCTTTCCCAACTTGATTGTCAATACTCATTCCACGACTAAAATATTCTCATGAATATCAACTCAAACTCATCTCAAATCAGCTCAACATCAACTTTGTCAAATAACTCCGTAACTCATAAGTAGAACTCAATGCAATGCAACTCAAGACTCTAACTCACATCATGCAAAGACTCTCACTAATTACACTCAAGTAACATCATATCATCCATGCTCAACACGTAAGACATAATATGTATTCATCACATGCATATATGAAATAAGAAAATATACTCCTCGGGCTCAACTTACTCAGTTTAGAAAATTAGATTTATAACCTTAATTCAGTTAACATCCATGGAAAACAATACATTTTAGGGGTAGGATATCAAGCATACGATTAATATTCCTATTTCTTGATATTAAAAATGCAATTTATCAATTTACACAAGTACATTCATGATGACTCAAACAAGTGTAAGAACTTAGAACTTGGAATCACAGGATTTACATAATCCAATTTCTAATGACAAACTCGACTCAAGTAAATGAAGGGGTACATGGATGAACTCAATCCAACACTTTAGATAGCCTTACATACCTAGAAAGTTGAAATTATAATTGAAATTTGATATGAATACTAGCTTTCTTGTAGAAAATCCTCGATCTTAGTAGTTCTTTTAAAGTAAAAGAACTTGGAAGGACATTGATGGAAGGAATTCTCTTTGATTCATGTATTCTTGACTTAGAATCTTCAGAGTTCTTGGTGAAGAACCCTAATTCTTGAAAAGAAGAATCAAGAAATCCTTTCTTGGAATTCTTGAATTCGTTTTCTTTAAACCCTAGGTTATGATTTAAAATTTATTACTGATTCATGAATAAATGAAGAAATTTTGGTTAGGTAACTTAAAATTTATGAAGAATAACTTACATTGATGATGAATCTTGAAAGCTAACCCTAACTTGATGATTTTCTTGATGATTCATAAGCGTTTATGTTTAGGAGTGAAGAAGAGGGTTTTACTTATGAATAACTCATGTTTTATGTGTTTTGGGACCTTAAATAGACCTCTAAAGGTTTTACGATAAAAGTACCCTCAAAATAAAAAGAAAGGATGTCATTTACCTAATCTAGAAAGGATTTGCGTCAGAGCTGTCGCGGACCTTCAGAAAGCTCTGCAAGTCTTCAGTAAAATGGCCATTACTTTCTGCTCTGAACTCTGATTAAAAAAAAATTTGACGTGTTTGAAAGCTAATTCAAATATCTTCAATTTGATATATTATGGGTCACCTAATTCATTATACTTAAGGAGATATAGTTATTTGAAGTTGACCCTTTTATCAACTCATACGAAAACTTAGTTGGTAGAAATACTTTGGACTTGGCTTGATGTGAAAGATTTCTTATTACTCTAAATCACATCTAATATACTTTATATAATTAGGAATTGATCCTAGCATGTACATAACCTAGAAGTCGTTCGTTCATCTAACTTTTATAAAATCTTACATTAGAACTGTGACCTTAGATCATCTCCAATTATTCTCACACTAAGAAATTGACTTTAATATCTATGCTCAATTAATAATTATCAATTAAAATCCTATATCATATGAAGGATGAATCAATATTAGCTTAAAAAAATGGGGTGTAACAAAAACATACCTTTTTTAAAAAAAATTCTTTTTAGTTATTCTAAAACTTATAATTGTTTTAATTTTTTTGAGTTACTCTAAAACATACATTTTAAAAAAAATCCGAGTTAATGTAAAACGTACAATTCAGTATATTATAGTAAGGGGCAAGAGTTACCATATGCATCATATATTATGATGTCAAACAATGATTCACATAGAACAATTAAATCATACGCTTTTGTCTCAATTCTATTGTAGCAACAAAGTGCAGAGACTATTGTTACTGGTTACCAAAAAAAACTATGGCCATTGACATGCGTACATATCAAATTAAGGAAAATGACAATATGATGCCATTTTTATTTTAGCAATAACAAAGGTCACAATGCTGATTGGGAAAGAAAAATAATGAATTCTACCATAGCAATGTCTAGAAGATGTTCTTAAATGTTATTTTTATGAATATCACATCTGCCACATTTAGAAACTTTAATTTTGAAGAATAGTGGTAATATAATATTGTTTCCGGCGTCTCTTTGGGAAATGGAAAAATTAAGGATTCTTTGTATTAGGGTATGATTAGGTTTTGTTTCAAGAGTCATAAACTGCTGGAAGTCATGTAATTTTCTTACTTGGATGGCCATTTCTTTGCAGATGCAGTACTCTCTTTTGATTAAAAAGGATAAAGGAGTTATTCTTTCCGGACACAGTGATTAGAACATATGTGCTAAAAAAATCTGAAATCTTTACTTTCTACTTGACCTTTTCGTTTCATATGGCTAAGAATTTTTGGTGGAAATGCATTCTTTAGAAGGAAACAACCTTAGAAATTTGCATCTTTGTTTATTATGATGAAGTTAAGGCGAAATTAATAAAGCAAAATGCCTCTCTACTCCAAGATGGCTATCCAGTACATCATTGGTTCTGTTGTGGCATCTTTTGCCATTGCATATGTTTGTGACACTATTATTTCTGATGGGAAATTGTTTGGAGGCAAGTTCGGGTTCTTTCCGTTAGTTCTTGGATCATGAAATCACCTATGCTATCCTAACAGTCAACTTGTGGTATTTCCAACATGGATTGGTGGAAAGAAACAGAAAACTACCCCTATATCCCGATACATGTTCTCCACTCCTTCCTACTTAGAGTTATGTTCTCGATAATATGAGGCTCTAAGTATTGCTTGATCTAGATGGCAGCCCTTATGTTGGGATGATCTTTTTGTTCACATCCATATACCAATATTTCCGTCTGCCACATGTAGAATATTAGTCTTGGGGTTTCCTTATATCAAACTTTTGCTGACATGGTTTATTTCCATTATGAAAATGAGGTGATCCTCTAAGCCATTTATTTTTTAGTGGAACTGGTGTGTTTCCCAATTTGATTTTTCTTTCTATTGGCTTATGTGACAGAAACTAATTGATGATGATATGGAGAAGGTTAAAGGATTTGCAAAAGATTCAATAGTTCCTTTTGGAGAGAGGTTGAAAATAATGGTTGTAGCACAAAAACTAGAAGATCTTGTATCCAGTTCAACAGGAATCTTTTGAATAGTTGCAACGAGAGGTATTACTCCAAAATAAGTGTCTCCACAACAAGATTGCTATATTTTTCACCAACTATACCCAACGACAACATAACCCATACCTTACCTTCACATTGGAAGGGTACAGTGTCATGTGAAGATCTTATCCTACTTTGGGAGGTAGAGACTTTGTTTTTGACAGACCCTTTGCTTAAGAAAAAGCATATTAAATTAAAGTAAATACTATAGAAAGCATGTCAAAATAAAGCATGATTGTGTAATAACTGAACCACAAGAGACAGTAGAAGGGTTGTGCAAGTAAATATGCAAGTAAACTTTAGTTGTACATATTGCGTGGATTGACGATGACAATGTAATAAGATATATTGAGCAGTGTCCAATATAAAATATACTAAAATACATGATTTTTTTATTCTATTCAGGTATTCTTTCTTCTTGGACATTTTTGGATGTTGGTGTGGTATTATATCTCATAGGGAGAGCGTATAACTTCATAAAGAAGATGTCTTTTAAAGTTGATGCCACTATCTATGGGGGCTATGATGGGTGGTTATAGACTTCATGAAGCTATTGAGTTGGGAATGAAGTAGCAAAACTATTGCTTGAGCCACAACCGAATCATTCAGGGCATTATATATGTGCAACTCTCAAGCATTTATGTTGGTGAAAAATGGTGGTATCATGCTACTACCTTGATAATAGCACATGTTAGATATTGGGACATATCCCAGCCCACACTTTAAGTTAGTAGATCTGTTAACTGCAACAACTTAGTGATGATATTTTGGACTCATCAAAATTATCAGCTAAAAGGATTCTGCATATGAGTTTTCCCCAAATATTGAAGCACTATTTATACAAAGATGTAGCCATACAGATCAAGGAGCCTCCTTGAAGGAGGATACATTTTTTTTATTAAAATGCACAACAAAATCTGATTCGAAAGTCTATTTGGCGAAGGCAATGCCCTATTGTTTTCTGTTTTTTTCTTTTTCAAAATCTTATTTCTGCCCAAAACTTTGAAATTATGGAGCAGTAGAGAACTTAATAAAAGGATTTATTAACAAATCGTGTTCAAAATAAAATAGTATCGATATTATTAATGTGAAGAATAATACAAAAAACTTCACAATTAAGAGGTGGTACAGGGAGTAACATTCAGGATATACATATCTTGGCTTACTACAACAACAAGAAAAATATTAGAAGGGATCATGTTATGATAGCTAATATTGATTAGTTGTAATATAATGATAGTTAGAATTAGTTGATGTTGGTAGTTAGTTGTTATAGGTGATTATCTAGTGTAGTAGAGTATATGCTAGTTAGAATACACCACATTAAAGGTGTGTATATATACACTTGTACATTGTTCTTTGTGGAATATACATACAGAAGATCATTTTCTTCTTCCCCAAATAATCCTCTTTATTTCATTCTCTTTGATTTCATGGTATCAGAGCCGGAGAGATTCAATTGACCTCCGATATAGTCGATTGGTGTTGTGTTCGTCGGAAAATGACTGAAATCAATGGCAACGATAGTTGATTCTGCAACTGACGCCACCGCCGATGTCGCGACTCAGGCTGAGACTCTCGATCAAGTCAAAAGGCAGCGAAATCATCCCTTGTATCTATATAATTTTGACATGCCGGGGTCTGTTCTTACAGTTGTGCAGCATACAGGACCGAAAAATTACAGGAGGACATGTTTCCTTTTAAGCAAGTTCCCAATACATAGCAGCCACTATTTCCTGTAGAACCCATGGTGTTTCCTGATGATTTTTCTGTCTGTGATAAGGACAAGGATCTTCCTATACCTATTCCAGCAGCTGATGCACATTCAGAGGGGGATCAAGTTGTACATGCAGAAGAAGCAATTATAGAGGAGAGTTAGAGGAACAATGAGAGAAGTACAACGCATTCATTTTGGCGTGGATAATGAATACGGTATTAAAGGAACTTCTCAGTGGTATCGTGTACGCGACGGATGCGGTAATGGTCTGGGCCGACCTAAAGGAAAGGTTTGATAAGGTAGACGACTCCAGGGGATACCAGTTGCATAGGGATTTATGTACAATCAATCAAGGTACCATGTCTGTTTCTGCCTATTTTTCGAAGTTGAGGATTTTATGGGATGAGTTTGATGCCTTGATTCCTCCACCCTCATGTAACTATGGTAATTCTAAGGCATGTATTGATCATATGACTCATTTGAGACTATTCAATTTCTTAATGGGACTGAATGAGGTATACTCACATGCTCGTAGTCAGATTTTGATGTTAAGTCCTCTGCCAAGTATTGACAAAGCTTATGCTATGATTGCGGTAGATGAAGGGCAACGATTGACTGCTAATACTCATGCTGGACGCAATGTGCAAGAGCAGATGGCTCTATTTGCAGGAAAGGGAGGTAATCTCCTTAGGAAGTTTCAGCCCAGGAGGAAGAACTGGGATCAAATTTGCAGCTATTGCAAAATTTAGGGTCATGTTAAGGAAGATTGTTACAAACTGAATGGCTATCCTATTGATTGGAAATTCAAGAAGAAATCTGGAGGACCAGTTAATAGGAATCAAGAGGTTGCCAATGCAGTGGCCACCACAATAAATGAGATGAAGTTGACTGATGATTTTGCTCCTATGAGTAATGTGATGACAGGAAAATCTACTGATGTATTCACTTAACACACCTTCATCCCCACTCAATACAACAAAATCTTGCATTTGTTGAAAAGGGAGGATGCAGGCAAGGCAGAACCAGATCAGATGGTAAATATGGTAGGTATGGACATTACTCCTAATGTTTTATCTGTGAGCAATGGTAGGATGCAGGGTAAGATTGAGGAAAGGTGGATAGTGGACTCAGGAGCCACTTGTCATATGACACACAGCGTAGACAAATTGTGTTCTGTATCTAGCTGCATGAGTAAGAAGGTACATTTGCCCAATGGTGAGACTGCACAGGTCTCACATACTGGTTGGTGTACTGCTTTTGATGAGAAAGTACTAGATAATGTGTTGGTAGTGCCTGAATTTAAGCACAATCTACTTTCAGTATCTAAATTAACTAAGCAACTGAATTGCTCAGTTAATTTCTTTCCTGAGTTTTTGTGCCTCAGGACCTGTCCAGTGGAAGGGTGAAGGGGATTAGTAAGGAGCATGATGGGTTGTACTACCTTCCCATGACATCTGAGAAAGGTGAAGAAGATCAGAAGGTGTTGATGGCAGAAAGTTCTACTGCAGAGAGGCTGGTATGGCATAGTAGATTGGGACATCCTTCCATGAATGTACTGCAGCAATTACTCAAGAATAAGCATCCTAGTGATAGTGATGCATGTAGTGGATGCTCTGTATGCCCTCTTGCTAAGCAGACTAGACTTCCTTTTCCCATAAGTGTGTCTAGGGCATTAAGCAATTTTGATTTGCTTCATATGGATGTATGGGGACCCTACAGAGTTGCAACTCACAATGGTTTTAGATTTTTTTTACTATAGTTGATGACCATTCCAGAATATATTGGCTATACTTGATGAAATTGAAAGGTGACGTCTTCTCTATATTGAAATCTTTTCTGAAATTGGTGCAAATTCAATTTAATAAGAATGTTAAAAGAATAAGGACTGACAAAAGTGCTGAGTTCTTCAACAATGAATGTGGTAACCTGTTAAAATCTCTTGGTATAATCCATGAGAGTAGTTGTCCTTATACTCCACAGCAAAATGGAGTAGTTGAAAGGAAACATAGGCACATTTTTGAAGTAGCTAGAGCAATCAGGTTCCAAGGCAACATCCTTATCAAATTTTGGGGAGAGTGTGTATTAGCTGTTGTCTATCTGATCAATAGATTACCTACTGCAGTTTTGAAAGGCAGATCTCCTTTTGAGCAATTTCATGGCCATGAAGCAAATATCAGGCCTTTAAGGACTATAGCTTGCTTATGTTATGCAACCAAGGTGCTCAAGCAAGACAATTTCTCTCCTAGAGCTGAAGCATGTGTGATTAGGGAGAGGATCCAGCAAGGTCTCATCAAAACTATGTACATTCACACCAAAGAGCAACAGACAAATTTGCTTACGAAGGCACTTGGAAGGTGGATGTCATCTTCAAGGAGGACATGTTTCCTTTTAAGCAAGTTCCCAATACATAGCAGCCACTATTTCCTGTAGAACCCATGGTGTTTCCTGATGATTTTTCTGTCTGTGATAAGGACAAGGATCTTCCTATACCTATTCCAGCAGCTGATGCACATTCAGAGGGGGATCAAGTTGTGCTGCATAACTCTCCATCAACTCCAGAGGCCATCTCAGATGCAGAACATGGAAATCAACATACCATTCATTCACTTGCCAGTGACGGTGCTACCATCCCAGTCAAAAAATCTACCAGAGTCACTCATTCTCCTATTTGGATGAAAGACTATGAGAGCCAGACATCCAAGACACACTGTCATTCTCAGAGCAACTACATGTGCTATGATAATGTATCTTCCACATACAAAGCATATCTGTCCAGATTCTCTATAGACATTGAGCCCAGGAATTTTGAGGAAGTAGTCAAGGACAGCAGGTGGATGAACGCCATGCAACAAGAAGTACAGGCATTGGAAGCAAATGGCACATGGAAGATTGTTGAGCTACCGGAGGGCAAGAACATTGTGGGATACAAATGGGTCTACAAAATTCATTGGAAGAAAATGGAACATGAAAGATTGTTGAGCTACCAGAGGGCAAGAATATTGTGGGATATAAATGGGTATACAAAATTAAATACAAGGCTGATGGACAAGTTGATAGGTTCAAGGCAAGGCTGGTAGCTAAAGGCTATAGCCAAACAGAGGGGATTGACTACCAGGAGACATTCTCTCCTGTAGTCAAAATGATAACTGTGAGGTCCATTATTGCACTAGCTGCTACACAGGGTTGGAATTTGTACCAAATGGATGTGTTCAATGCATTCTTGCAGGGAGACTTACTGGAAGAAGTGTATATGGAGCTACCTAAGGGGTTTTACAGTGATGAGAAGGAGAGAAATCTTGTATGCAGATTGGTTAAATCCTTGTATGGACTTAAGCAAGCTTCAAGGCAGTGGAATGCCAAACTGACTGAAGCCTTGCTGAGTTTATGCTATTCCCAAAGTCACCTCGACTACTCTTTGTTCACAAAGAAGAGGGGGAGTGGAATAGTGATAGAGTGGAATGGCAAACTGACTGAAGCCTTACTGAGTTTAGGCTATTCCCAAAGCCACTTAGACTACTCTTTGTTCACAAAGAAAAAGGGGAGTGGGATAGTGATAGTTGTTGGTGTATGTGGATGACTTGCTGATTACTGGAAACAATGCAGAGTTGATAGCAGAAACCAAACATACTCTACATTGTCATTTTAAGATCAAGGACTTGGGAGAATTGAAGTATTTCTTGGGCATTGAGTTCATGAGATTCAATGAGGGGATTGTAATGAATCAAAGGAAATATGCTCTTGAGTTGATAGCAAAGGTAGGTTTAGGCAATGCCAAACCTCACATGACACCTTTGGACAACCATTAAAAGCTGACCAGTGTTGAGGTTGATCCTGAAGTTTTGTATGAAGATGTCAACACAGTATCGCAGACTGGTTGGGAAATTGCTTTACCTCACTGTCACAAGGCCAGATATAGCATTTGATGTCCAAATGCTTAGCCAGTTCATGCAGCAACCCAAGTTATCACATTGGAAGGCAACATTGAGGGTCATCAAATACATTAAGTTGGAGCCTGGCAAGGGACTACTCATAAGTTCTAAGCAAAAACTCCAGTTAGATGGATATTATGATGCAGACTGGACTGCCTGCCCAAGCACAAGACGATCAATCACTGGGTTATTTTGAAACTTGGTGACTCACCTATTTCTTGGAAATCAAAGAAGCAGCACACGGTATCACGAAGCTCCACAAAGCCGGAGTATAGAAGTCTTGCTAAATTGACTACTGAAGTTGTATGGGTCACAAGCCTATACAAGGAGTTAGGGGTGGCACTAATGGAGAATGTTCTCATTCACTATGACAGTAAGTCTACTTTACAGCTTGCAGCTAACCCTGTCTTCCATGAACGAATGAAGCACATCGAGATCGAATGCCATTTTATTAGGGAGAGGATCCAGCAAGGTCTCATCAAAACTATGTACATTCACACCAAAGAGCAACAGACAAATTTGCTTACGAAGGCACTTGGAAGGTCACAACATGATCTCCTAATTGAAGAATTAGTTGATGTTGGTAGTTAGTTGTTATAGGTGATTATCTAGTGTAGTGTAGTATATGCTAGTTAGAATACACCACATTAAAGGTGTGTATATGTACAGTTGTACATTGTGCTTTATGGAATATACATACAGAAGATCATTTTCTTCTTCCCCAAATAATCCTCTTCATTTCATTCTCTCTGATTTCAAAAAACACATTAAGCCACTCGATGCAGTAGATAATGTTGTCGTTGCTGGCAACTGTGGTGGTGGAAAGGAGGAATAGTGTCTATAGACAAACTCAAATTGAAGATGATGAAGTCATCGCTGCTGGTGACTATGGTGGTGGCCTAGCGGAGGAATAGAGTCTATGGAATACTCTATTCCTCACAATGTCTTACTATATATGGATAAACTACTCCTACATGCACTTGTCCATTTGCATACAAGTATGGTGAAATTCCTAACTCCTATTGATATTAATAAACAAATATAAGTTGTGGAACAAATATAGGAACAAATTGTATGGGCATTTGCAATAATAACCGGAGGTCGAACTCATCAGAACTTGAAGGACAATGTTCTTCAATTAATTCCTACAACCTCAAAACAACGCAGTTGTAAAGCAGCCAATTAGTTGAGCCAAATGAAATATTATTACAAATCTATATTTCGTGACCTTTGGTTATCCGTTACAATTATTCATTCAGACCTCATGAATATTACACATCCACGTGCAACGCACGTGTGTTAAGCCTAGTATTACTTTAAAAGCATCAAGTTTAAAAACTTTCAAATTAGATTACTAAAATACCCCTTGCTTAATTAACTCACTTAAGAAAACATAATTACAAAAAACAAAACCCTTTTTGGAAAAAGCGGCTTAAATAAACTTCGCATCCCTTCAGCATCTAATTCCCCTTTTGAAACTAAAACCAATAACTGTGGTGAATCATATGTATTATCCGGAAGTACTGGCAGTGTCGGACTGATAAAACTAGGAAAAAAAAAACGCTGGATTTCCTCGGCAGCGGCGGAAACGGCTGCGGTGTTGGGGCCCAAAATGAGCCCGATTCATCATCGATTGTAGATTTTATGGGTGCCAGCGTTAAGCGAACCGCCGATGCGGGTCTAAATATGGGTCTCAACCTCCCTAAAAAATGTGAAGACAACAGATGCTCCATCCAATAATCACCTTTGAAAGATTGCACCGTTTTCCTCGCTTTTGTTAAAACTAAGAACCAGTCACTTTCTACTCTCTTATTTCAAATGTCGGGTGATCTTATGGTTGTCGACAATTGGATCCCAATGAGATATTACTTATTTACGAATCTCGACAGAGAATAAGGTTTAGATATTTGACTTCTTCTTTTGGATGAATTTTGAAGTTGTGGAATATTTTCGGCAATACCTTTTTTATCTCTTCTTGGAACAATGAAGCAAAATAATAAAAAAATATCTCTAATCAAATCAGGTGCTTACTGGTCAGGGAATTTTTTTGTGGGAGGGCTTGATGCGGAGAAAGTCAAATTCCAGTTTGATTAATCTTATTTCTTGATATCTTTCAGCATATTATACTTGATTGAGTTGTTGCTGGTGTATTGTTAAGTTCTCCAATTCGCTGCTAACATTCAAGAGATCAAGGAATCTGGGCAATCGGAATGTCAAACATCATTTTCCCTTCTTGTACACTAAAGTAGAGTTTGAGAATAAGCAGACTTTGTATGGAAAGAATTTTTTGATTGTTTTAGATGATGTGTGGAATGAGGATCCAGTGAAGTGGGATGAACTGAAGAAGTCGTTTATTGCAGTGGTTGTGGTGGTAAGATCCTTGTGAAAACACGGTTTGATGAAGTAGCTTCGATGATGGGGACGGTTCCTGAATACTGTTTGAAGGGTTTATCAAGTAGTGAAGATTGTCTGATTTTGTACTTGAGAAAGGCATTTGAACAAGGTTAAGAAGTGCACCATATAAATCTCGATGGTACTACATCAGATATAGTGCAAAAGTGTGATACATTTCTCTGCAGGCATTAATTGTTTCCTTTGCCCATTACGATGCAAATACACAAAAGAGCGACCAAATGAATTTGTTTACGCAACTTTACCCTCCTTTTCACCCAATCTTTAAGACCTTTATGGGGGGTTTATCATATACATATGTACATCTAACAATTTTATTTCATTGTGTTATTAGTATATTTTAAATCTTGACAGTCTTTATTATTTGACTGCCCAAGGAAATTATCCATATACTGGAACTTTGTTGAGTTATAAAAAAAGGTCTTTTTCTCCTTTTAGCTTTGTTGGTTGATATATTTAAACTTTGTTAAGAGTTAACAAATTGGAGAAGCTAAAGAAAGAAGAGAAGCCAGTGCCAAATAAAAGCCTTGCTGAAATTCAAAAGTTGTTGAATTCATCGCAGATGGATGTTGCACGATCAAACTTAACTAAAAGTGGACAAATTAGTAGGTCAAAACTGCAGTTTAACCGTGGATTTGCTTGCGGGTATATGGTCACGCTTCAAGAGGTATTTATCGAATTAAATTTCATAAGATTTATGTGTTCTAGCATGATTATTTGTGTTTTATCATAAACGTATGTATTATTTATTATTCATGTAAGCAGTACGATCCGTATATGCTTTCACTGCGCATATGGCTTCTAAAATGGAGGAACAGGAAAGGTTTAGTCATCAATTTGTTAGAAAGTATAGACCCTCTGAAAGATAATTGCTAGAAGAAACAGAGGCAGGCTTTTCGGAGGACTTTACAGAGTCCTTATGCATTGCAAATTTGTGTATGTCACCTTCCTTATCGCTAGCGCTTTACTTGGTGAATGTACAATGGATTATTGGGTTCATAAGTTATGGGAGAACATTAGAACAATAATGTTGTGAAACTTTATGAGGATATTTCAAATTTGGAAGTACGAAATTTGTTAGAATGGATACTCATTTGTGTTGAAAATGAACCTTTCAATCATCTTTCATTAATTATTTTCCTTTAATTATTTTCAATATTTTTAAAAAATTTATTATTCTCTAATTTTGTTGAAGGTTGTTTTGGATTGAATAATAGGGAAGAAAATACTATTTTTAACGACAGATTATAACAAATTAAAGAATTAGCTTTTCTTCAAAACATTTTTTAACAAAGTCTCCAAAAAATATTTCTGAGTATTAATAGTTACATAAGAAATGAAAAGGATAGCAATAAATACTCTTGTTCCAGGATAATAAGAATGTAATACAATGTTATATTTTTGGATCTTGTTATTTTTTAAATATGTACCTAAACCTATTTTTCTTTGTTTTTGAACTACTCATGTCACTCTTTGATAAGATTGTGCGTATGCATAAAATATTCTTTCATAATGTTGATATTAACTTTACAAACTTATATTGTATGTGCAATACACGTGTCAGGAGATTAGTATATTAAAAAGGACAAAAATATCATGATATTAAAAAAATAAAATAAAAAATAAGGCAGATAAATGTTGATGTAGATATTTTAAAAATCAAATAAGGAATGGAGAGGAGAAAGATCATCGTTCCATGATAAGAAAGAGCTTGATTTTTAAAATAAAATTGAGAGAAAAAAATAATTTTCAGCATTAATGAAAATGTTTCTTTCTAAACTGAAAATATTTATAGTCGGTATGACTTTTTTTAATTTACTTTAAAAAGTAGAATTTTTTAAACTTTTTTTTTATTAGTCTAAAATGTACAATTTTAATTGAAATTTGTATTTACCACATTCTAGCTATGTGCATAAACTAAAAATTGAAGAATTATTTTTCTAGAATAATGTATTAGTTGTATTCTATCTCTAATGGCTCCGTACATGATAATATTTACAAGCTATTTTTTTTTATCTCTAGTTGAAGTCATATATATTTTGCAATACTCAAGACTTTCTTGTAATTTAGTTATTCCTAAGGGCTATTTATGACTTTCTAACCTATCCTAAACCCCCTAAATCAGCTTATACTGGAAGTATGACAAATTATTTGACAGGTCGATTTATTGTTAACTCTTGTTATTGTAGCCACATGAAGTTATTTTCATAGATATGGCATTTGCACCTCCCACTAAAAGTACTCAACTTCCCTTGATAATGTCTTCACGGTCGTCTCTCTACAAATTTCTAGCTCTTCTCTTAGGAATGATCTGTGCAGGATTTTTAAAAGAGAATTTTCAAAAAGAGCAAATACTTGAAACATAATAAGGCAAATATAACTATATTTTACTAAAATTATAATTTTTACCTGCATATTATAGGAGAAAGGCGAGCGAGGTCGAGAGAGGTAGGAGAGAGGTGAGCGAGAGAGGGCAGAGATTGGAGAGAGGCGAATTGTATATATGTATATTTATCAAATTATGTGTAAGTCTATAAAATAATTATATATGTTTACCTAATATACATATTTATTTGTATGAGATTGGGAGAAGGAGGAGAGGAGAGCGAGATCAAGAAAGGGAGGAGAAAGGCAAGCGAGAAAGGGTAGAGAGTGGAGGAAGGTGAATTGTACACGTATATCTATCTAATTGAATATGTATATCTCTCAAATAATTCTACATATGCAGTTGGTATACATATATATTTGTATATTTGGAAAGAGATTGCAGAGAGAGGAGAGAGAAGAGAGGCAAGAGAGAGGAAGATAGGAGAGAGAAAATAACAATAAAATCCTAATTATAGCTATAAATTGTAACTTTTTCAAACTATAGTGATATAATACAAAAACATACCATATGTTTACCTAATTACGTAATTTACCCTTTTTTTTAGAATTGTCCCTTCTCCTAAAACGTAAATTTTGCAGCACTGACTTTGATATGACATCTTCTATTTCTTTAGTGTCCCAATATTTACCCAATGATATATGACATATGTATATGGAAATGAATTAAAAAATGAGGTTATAAATGTTTATAATGAAATTAATCAACTTTGATAAGACAATCATATCAAGATATACTCGATAACTATTTTAGTTGCAAAATATATCATAAATAAAATTGATGGAAAAATATCATCATGGACATCATCTATTAAAACAATAGGATAGGTTGACAATTTCCAATGTTGATTCTAGCTCAAATAGTTATTTAGAAATTATTACAACATTTGCAATAAATTTTATGTCGAATAAATAAGAAACTTTGTAAAAGTTGTGCCACAATGATTGTAAAAAAAAGTAAGGTAGCTTATGTAACAAGTCATCTTAAGATGAGTAGTCCTATTTGGCAAAACACTGAAGATATGCTGGGTATATAACTAAATCGGCCTTCCCTATTAATAATGTGTTTTAAACCCCTGCAGGGCTAGGCCCTAAGCGGACAATATCCCTAGTGGGCTGGGTTGTTACAGATAGTATCAAAGTCGCTTTTGTGCCAGTCTTGTCGATATGGATCACAGGTCAACTGAGTTTAGGAAAATTTCGGTGAGGCGGGCAAACCTCAGTACAAAGTCTAGGCGAATCCCATACGGTGGGGCAAACCTCAATGAGGACCCTGAGTCTACAGAGGGGGTGCATGTAATAACTCATCTTCAAATAGAAGTCTCACATTAGCAAAACATAAGGGAGATGTTGGGTATATAAGTAGACAGGCCTTACCTAGTAGTGACGTGTTTTAAAGTTGTACGAGGCTAGGCCCAAAGAGGACAATATCATTGGTAAGTTGGGTCATTACAGATGGTATCAAAGTCATTCCTTTGTCAGCCTTGTCGATGTAGACTAGAGTTCAATTGAGTTTAGGAGAATCCCGATGAGGCAAATCCTATATGGTAGGGGTAACCTCACCGAGGACACTAAGTCTATAGAGGGGTGTATGTAATAACCCATCTTAAGATAAGATGTTCCACATCAGTAAAACATAGAAAAGATGTTAGGTATATAAGTAAATAAGTCTTACCTACTAGTGACGAATATTAAAGTCTTGCGGGCCTAGGCCCAAAATTGACTATAGCACTAGCAAGCTGGATCATTACAGATCTCCTCTATGACAAGCGGTCTTTCACTCCAATACTATTTATATGACATTTAAGGACTCAAACATTATGAGGCCTTAATAGTGCATGAAAATTTAGTTCCGGGGAGTTTTTTACCAAGGTGACACCATAAGGTCACCTCCTCAGATCATGTGGCACTACACGGATCGTGTGGTGTTGCGTATGGGTGTTTGTTCAAAAATTTCATAAGTATGGAATCACCGTCTCAAACTTGGCCAGTGACTTTTTTTCTAAATAAGGTCACACATAGAGTCATACGGTTCATGTGACTGCACACGAGCCGTATCCCTTCATTATGGGACCCCTGGGAACTTTTTGAAGCATATTTCATTAATGACTTTCTTGTAATTTAGTTATTCCTAAGGGCTATTTATGACTTTCTAACCTATCCTAAACCCCCTAAATCAGCTTATACTCCTTCATGAATATTCGTTCTTATTCTAACACTTAGCATCGCATTCACTCACTCAAACGCTTTCGAAGATCCTCTTTTCAAGCTCTAATCAGAGGATTCCCTTGGAACCTTCAAGTTTAAGCTAAATTTACTTTCAAGTCCTTAATTAAATATTATTTATGTTCTTTAAGGTCATCATGGCTCTCCTTATCAAGCCAAGTTCAAAGGAATTTTATTGGCTAAACTTTTCACATGAACCAATAGAAAAGCCAACTTTAAAGGGTCAAATCTCCTAGAATAAAATGAAATGGGTGGCCTACAATATACCAAATTCAAGCTCTTTAAATTATCTTTTAAATGCATCTGGTTTCACTCGATTTTGAGTTCAAAGTAAGAAGTTATGCTTATTTTTGTAGAACTTGTCTGGGTTAGAAAATGTGCTTTCATGAATTGTGAAAAGCTTCACAACCCGTGAAGCCACTCATGGTAAGTCTTGGATAAAATTCTAAGGCTCATTTTATTGAAGTATTTTGGATATTTTCGCCCATCCTAAAGGCCTTTTAAGACCTTTATGAAACGACCCAAAAAGTTCCCAAAAACGTGCCTTGGAATGCTCAGAATTTTAATTTTCATATATCTTAAAATCCATACGCGATACCAAAAATCTGACTCAATATTCTTGTTTAGGGGGTCAAAATTAGGGGAAGAGGGGTCTAACCCAGATTTTAGAGCCATCGAATCAAAATTTCAAATTTCAAAAAAATCAATTTCCAGAGGCAGTCTGCGGTAGCGCACGACGCGCCTCTGTCACGGAGCAGTGTTAATTTTGCCCAGTTTTGTTGCCTCGGTCTAATACTTTTAAGTCTTGGACCTAAGTGTTCCCAAATATATTTTTACCTATACTTAGTCTTATTTCACCCTCATATCACCCTAAATATTCCCCAATATTCTCTAAAACACTTAGCCAAATATTTGCTCCTAAA
This sequence comes from Solanum virginianum, assembly GCA_000787875.1. Lineage (NCBI taxonomy): Eukaryota > Viridiplantae > Streptophyta > Magnoliopsida > Solanales > Solanaceae > Solanum > Solanum virginianum. The sequence goes on from DF358258.1 coordinate 106,841, forward strand.
TTCAAGTCCTAAACTCAAAGACCAATCTTAAGGATTTTATCAAGGATCCCACTCAAACTTCAAGTCTCTATTTCCAATCTTCTTCAAGGGTTCTCCAAAGTCAAGGTATGTGGTGTTGAACTATTGGGTCCTTCTACCCATGGTTCCTAAACCCTCTTTTTATGAATATTGCATGATTTAAAGTGTATTTTACATGTGGGTTTTGTACATAGAGGAATTTACTACACAATGATGTATGTTCTTGAAAGTATGGTTGTTTTTGCATGTTTTGAGCTCTAGATCTTGCATCTAATATTGGATTTGATGAGGAATTTTGATGTGGATATCTTGGGGATGCT